>BSBK01002422.1:0-158572 GCA_027943335.1 Chamaecyparis obtusa
GAACAATCAACCTTGTCTTATTATGGTTCATCCCAAATAGGGAGATTATTAAGAAAATGATTATTACCTTGCCTCAATATGTCCTCATGAGAAGGAGGGTCCTTAGGAGATAAAAATGAAATTAAGATTATAGAAGATATTCATGATGAACAAACCAACATGACATGTACAAAATGTATGAAACTATATGTATATTTTTCCAATGCAAGTACATAAAACAAGAAATGAAAGGATCTATATGAAATGAAATGATTACTAACTAATGCATGAAATGAGTATTTTTTTGTTTTTATTGCTCTAATTGAAATAAGAGACAACAATATGAATTTTTTATGTCAATTTTTTTTCTTGAAAATGAATGCATAAAATGAGACAATGTAATACATACAAATAATATCTAAGAACCAAATCAAAAGTGAAAATCTTATGATTCAAGTTCACCAAAATGTACAATAGAAAAATCAAAACAACAAAAATAGGTTAGCTTACCTCTCCTTTCCAAGATTGCATATTTAGAAGGAAAATGCCTCCAATAGGCTCATTTGGTGACTCAAGCACTAAATGGGGACAATGGTTTCCTTATCTAAATATGTAATTTTGAAATGGAGAAGGATAATAAATATAGAAATGCAAATTAGGAAATATTTAGATGAATCAAGAAATGAAATAGGAAATAAGACACTTTAGATCTAAATAACTAACACATAGAAATCCAAAAACATTTGTAACAAATTTTTTGAGATTCTGATGCTGTAACATGCATTCCTATCAAATTTTAGCCTATATTTGAGGGTATAGGTCAACTAGCTCAACCTGTACTTGAGTATAGGTCAATTTGCTTGATCTGTAACTAGGTTTTATACTTGAAACTTTCAAGATCACTTTGAATGTTCCTGATGTAGGAGCATCCTGGGTGTAAGAGCAATCTTGCATCACCCAAAAATATTTCTATTTTTGAATTCAATAAGGGCTATTTTGTGCAGAGCTACTATTTATGGAAAGTTACTATTTTTGGTAATTTTCGTATGTGCTCAGAATGATCTGATTTCTTTCTTGGAGGTTCATTTTGGTCATATAAGTCTGCCAGTAAAGTTTCATTGCCAGATCAAGTGTATATTGGAAGATATTGAAGATTTTTGGTATTGGCAGCAGGGTACAGAAACTTTGAACTCAGTTTTGAAAGCTTTAGAGGCCCCGAATGAGGTCGAAAATTTGGGTGACGGGCGCTTGCGCAGGTCAGGCCTGTAGAGCACTTCGTGGCGTTTCTGAAATGGGGTTATGATAGCCGAGCGGGTCAACGGGTGATGACTTATGGTCTTCGGAAGTTGGGCCACCTGAAATGGCAAAAAAAATAATTTTCTTCAAAATTTCTGTTCGGGTTTCAAAGGTTATCTCGAGCTGACTGTGATGTAATAAAATGTAAAATAAAATAATTCTAAGTTTGGTCGGCCTTATTGGCTAAAAAAATTCTGGAACCTTCCCAGGCGGTGGAAAATTGCCTATATAAGGAAGGCTGTATTATTATCTTAGGCAGTTCGGAATAATTCTGGGTATTGATTCGAGGCTTTGTCCTACAGAATATTGTAAGGGAATGCCCGTGTGGCTTTGCATATTGTAATTCTAAAAGTTTGTAATTCCACATTTGTGGAGATAATAAGAAGCCAATTTTCTGTTCTTGCATATTGTTGTGGTTTCTCTGTTTCTGTTATGTGTTTGTGGTATTAAGGGGAGCACCCTTCATCAAGTGGTATCAGAGCAGGAGTTCTTGAGTGTGTAAACAGATCGCCAACTGTGAGGCAGTTTGCACCAGGACCGTGGCTAGGGTTTCAGCGCGCATCGCGAAAATGCCTCCACGAAGGGAACGTGGCGGAAGAGCTGGTGTTGTGACACCCGAGGTTAGAGAGCTGCAGAGACAAGTGCGAGCATTGCAAGAAGAGATTCGCAGAGGAATGAATCTTAATGTCAGAGACGAAAGTGAGGATGAAGCCGAAGAAGAATATCAAGAAGGAGAAATTGAAATTGTGAACCAGGAGGAAGAAAGACTTTTTCGGGCGATTTCCAAGATTGGGAAAAGACCTAAGATTGAGGTTCCTACATTTTCTGGAAATCTTAACCCAGAGGAATTGATCGACTGGATCAATGAATGTGAAGAATATTTTGAGTATGAAGATGTTGAAGATCCTGATAGGGTCAAATTTGCGAAGGCCAGATTGAAAGGTCATGCGAAGATCTGGTGGCAAGAAATTCAATTGGAGCGAAATAGAAGAGGGAAAGATAAAATCACAAGATGGGATCGGATGGTGGATAAATTGAAGCGACAGTTCATTCCTGTTGATTATGAGCTTGACCTGTTGAAGAAAATGCAAAGTTTGAAGCAAGCAGGAAGATCTGTTCAGGAGTATACAGAGGAGTTCTATCGACTTCTCATCAGAACAGGCCATGCAGAAACTGATAAAGAGAAAGTTGCCCGATACCTTAATGGGTTAAGGCCAAGCATTCAGGAGGAGCTGAATCTGGTTTGAATGAACAGTATTGAAGAGGCATACCAGTTTGCCCTAAAAGTAGAGGAAAAGCTGAACAAGAAGTTTGAGAGCAGACAAAATGGAAGAGGTCGCGGTGGACGATCTGGTGGATGGTCATATGGTGGCCGAAATGAGGATCCGAAAAAGAAGGATGAGGCCAATAGTAGTCAGAATCAGCGAGGAAATAATTCCAATCGCTTCCAGGATCAGAATAATAAAGATCAGAGAGGAAGAGGAAGAGGACAAGGTGGCTTCCGTGGAACATGTTTTCACTATGGAGAAGAAGGTCATAGGGCATTTGAATGTCCTCAGCGCCAAGGCAGAACAGACAGGAGAAATGAAGGCCAGGCCAGAGTTGCACATGTAGATGAAGATGCCAGATCATCAAATTCTGAAGATGCTGAAAGAGGAGAAACGTTGATTAACAGAAGAGTCCTGTTGAGTGGTGAGAATGAACCTGAGCAAAGGAGGAGCCTGTTTCGCACCAGGTGCAAGTGTGAAGGTAAATATTGTGATGTGATTATTGATAGTGGAAGCACTGAAAATTTGGTGTCAGAAGAGATGGTGACAAAGTTGAAGCTCAAGAGATAGAAACACCCACATCCATATCAGATTGCCTGGGTACAGGATGACCACAAGGTCATGGTCAATGAACAATGCCTGGTGAAGTTCAAGATTGGCGGATACCAAGATGAGGTATTGTGTGATATCATATCTATGGATGCATGTCATATGTTGTTGGGTAGACCATGGCAGTTTGACAGATGTGCTGTACATGATGGTCGTGCGAATACCTATTCCCTAACAAAGGATGGCGTGCAGCATAAGCTAAAACCATTGAAGGAGACTGAAGAAAAGGTATGTGGTAATGCAAGAATAACATTTGTTGATGGAAGAAAATTCCTAGATGGTATGAGGCATGAGCATGTGTGTTTTGCTTTAATTCCAAAAGTTGGTAAAGAAGAAGTAGAGGATGTACCTGTAGAGGTTGCAAATTTGTTGAATGAGTTTCAGGATATTGTATCTGATAATGTACCTGATGGATTACCACCGGTAAGGAAGATCAGTCATCAGATGGATTTGATTCCAGGAGCCAGTTTGCCAAACAAGGCAGCACATAGAATGACACCAGCAGAAAGTGAAGAGTTGAATAGACAAGTACACGAGTTATTGCAGAAGGGGTTGATTCGAGAGAGTTTGAGTCCCTGTGCTGTACCTGCGGTATTAGTACCAAAGAAGAATGGAGAGTGGAGGATGTGTATAGATTCCAGAGCAATAAACAAGATCACAATCAAGTACAAGTTTCCATTGCCACGAATGGATGATATTATGGACTGTTTGAGTGGAGCTGTGTATTTTTCAAAGATAGATCTGAAAAGTGGATATCATCAGATTCGGATCAGGGAGGGAGATGAATGGAAGACTGCCTTCAAGACAAAGGAAGGACTGTATGAGTGGTTAGTCATGCCTTTTGGGCTAACCAATGCACCGAGCACTTTCATGCGGCTCATGAACGAGGTTCTGAAAGAATTTCTGGGTAAGTTTGTCATTGTTTACCTAGATGATATTTTGATCTTTAGTAAGACATTGGATGAGCATATGATGCATATTCGTATGGTATTTGAGAAGTTGAGAGAAGAGAAATTGTTGATTAATTTGAAGAAGTGCAGTTTTGTGAAGAAAGAGTTAGTGTATTTGGGATTTGTAGTTTCAGCAGAAGGTCTAAAAATGGACCCAGAGAAGGTATAGGTTATCCTTGAATGGCCTACTCCAAGGAGTGCTACTGAGGTAAGATCTTTTCACGGTCTGGCTAGCTTTTACAGAAAGTTTATCAGAAATTTTAGCAGTATTTGTGGACCCTTGACTGAAACAATGAGAGGGGATAGGAAAGAGTTTAAGTGCACTAAAGGAGCAGAAAAGAGTTTTCAATTATTGAAACAAAAAGTTACAGAACAACCTGTTTTAGCACTTCCAGATTTTAATAAGGTGTTTCAAGTAGATTGCGATGCTAGTGGTACTGCAATAGGAGCTGTTATGAGCCAAGAAGGTAAACCTGTTGCTTATTTCAGTGAGAAGTTAAATGATGCCAAGAGGAAATATTCTGTTTATGATCAAGAATTTTATGCTATAGTTCAGGCATTAAAGAAGTGGAGACATTATCTGCTTCCTAAGGAGTTTGTTTTGTATACTGATGATCAAGCTTTGCAATATTTGAATAGTCAAGGAAAGTTGAATCAGAGGCATTTGAAATGGGTTGAGTTTTTGCAGAGTTATACATTTGTTTTGAAACACAGGAGTGGAAAGTCTAATAGGGTTGCAGATGCTCTTAGCAGAAGGCAACTATTGCTGACAGAAATGCAGATTGAAGTGGTTGGGTTCAAGGAACTCAAGAATTTGTATCCAGAGGATCCTGATTTTGGTGAAGCTTGAAAAGCTTGTACAGAACCTGTTACTCTAGACAGGACGAAATGGTTGGATTTCATCATCCAGGATGATATGCTATTCAGAGGGAGTCAGTTGTGCATTCCATGAAGTTCTATGAGGGAGAATCTCATCAAGGAGAAGCATAGTGGAGGATTGGCTGGACATTTTGGTCGTGATAAAACCGTTAGTTTGGTTAGTGCAAATTATTATTGGCCATAGTTGCAGCAAGATGTGAAGAAGTTTGTACAGAGTTGCAGAGTATGTCAGATGGCGAAAGGAGTGAAGCAGAATACAAGATTGTATCAGCCATTACCTGTACCAGAGAAGCCTTGGGAGGATATCAGTATGGACTTTGTTCTTGGTTTACCAAGGACTCAGCGGGGACACGATTCAATTTTTGTGGTAGTTGACAGATTCTCGAAGATGGCACATTTCATTCCCTGCAAGAAGACTAATGATGCTGTTCATATAGCAGAATTGTTTTTCAGAGAAGTAGTGAGACTTCATGGTTTGCCAAAGACCATAGTTTCAGATCGGGACACTAAGTTTGTTGGATATTTCTGGCGTACATTGTGGAAGAAGTTAAAGACCGATTTGAAGTTCAGTTCATCCACCATCATCCACAGACTGATGGACAGACAGAGGTGGTGAATAGGAGTTTGGGAAATTTGCTGAGATGTTTGGTTGGAGATAAGCCAACAGGATGGGATTTGATTTTACCACAGGCAAAATTTGCATACAATAATTCTGTCAATAGGAGCACTGGTAAATCACCATTCCAGATTGTATATGGAAGTAGTCCAAGAAATGCATCTGACTTGAGGAAGATAGATAAAGGAGAAATAAGTAGTGCTGAAGCTGAAGATTTTGCAGAACACTTGAAGAACATCCATGGGGAGGTGAGGAAGCATATTACCAAGATGAACGCACAGTATAAGGCTAAGGCAGATGAGAAAAGGAGGTATAAGGAATTTCAGGTTGGTGATGAAGTCATGGTTCATTTGCGGAAGGAGTGGTTTCCAGTTGGTACATATAACAAGCTGAAAATGAAGAAGTTTGGACCATGCAGGATATTGAAGAAACATGATTCAGGAAACGCATATGAGGTAGAATTGCCTACTGAGCTAAATATTTCACCAGTGTTTAACATTTCAGATTTGATAGAGTATCATGAAGGAGGTGTTGAAGATGAGATCACACCAGCGCAGTGGAGTATTCTAGCAACTAGTTCAGACACTAAGGAGATTGAAGATATACTGGATAGTTGTGTTGGCAGAAGCACAAGGAACAGGACATATGAAGAATATCTGGTCAAGTGGAAAGGACGACCTATTGAAGATTCATCATGGCTAACAAAGGAGGAGGTTAACTGTCTTGGTTTTCCTCTGCACACCTGAGTCGTGACAGGGTCACTTCTCAATTTACCCCAGGTGTCTGATGCAAGAGCATCCTGGGTGTAAGAGCAAATCTTGCATCACCCAAAAATATTTCTATTTTTGAATTCAATAAGGGCTATTTTGTGCAGAGCTACTATTTATGGAAAGTTACTATTTTTGGTAATTTTCGTATGTGCTCAGAATGATCTGATTTCTTTCTTGGAGGTTCATTTTGGTCATATAAGTCTGCCAGTAAAGTTTCATTGCTAGATCAAGTGTATATTGGAAGATATTGAAGATTTTCGGTATTGGCAGCAGGGTACAGAAACTTTGAACTCAGTTTTGAAGGCTTTAGAGGCCCCGGATGAGGTCGAAAATTTGGGTGACAGGCACTTGTGTGGGTCAAGCCTGTAGAGCGCTTCGTGGCATTTCCGAAATGGGGTTATGATAGCCGAGCGGGTCAACGGGTGATGACTTATGGTCTTCGGAAGTTGGGCCACCTGAAATGGCAAAAAAATAATTTTCTTCAAAATTTCTGTTTGGGTTTCAAAGGTTATCTCGAGCCGACTGTGATGTAATAAAATGTAAAATAAAATAATTCTAAGTTTGGTCGGCCTTATTGGCTAAAAAAATTCTGGAACCTTCCCAGGCGGTGGAAAATTGCCTATATAAGGAAGGCTGTATTATTGTCTTAGGCAGTTCGGAATAATTCTGGGTATTGATTCGAGGCTTTGTCCTACAGAATATTGTAAGGGAATGCCTGTGTGGCTTTGCATATTGTAATTCTAAAAGTTTGTAATTCCACATTTGTGGAGATAATAAGAAGCCAATTTTCTGTTCTTGCATATTGTTGTGGTTTCTCTGTTTCTGTTATGTGTTTGTGGTATTAAGGGGAGCACCCTTCATCAGTTCCCAATCCTAGAAGAGATTTGAAAACTTGGTAGCCTATTATTTCACACAAAAAAATAGGGAAGAAGGTTGGTAAAAGAGGCTTACCTTGGTCAAACCTTTGTTTATGCATCAACCTTTAAAATGCAATGAAATTACATAAAGTAAAGATGAAATAGGAGATATATCTAAATTGGGATTCACCTCATGCCTTGATAATGCAATGCTTCTTTGGATGTGATAAAAAATGTTAATGTAATAGCGTGGACTCCATAAAAACACAAAAGGAAATCATGAAAGATAAGCCTTGTGAAATTGGTGTTGTAGTTTTCCATAATGCTTGATGATGAAGGAGAATATTTTGAATACTTGTAGACTTAGATGCTTAAAGACCTTGAGAATTCTTGGATGTAAATTTCTTGATTTTGTGATCATTAATTCTTGAGGATAGTAATAGATACCAAATGTCAAGAGTTAGGGTTTTTATATACCTCACAATATGTCAGGAGTTAAAACTCATCTAGGTCAATTGTGAGTCCAAATCCTTTGATGAATTGCCAAGACATGTACCCAATTTAAATTTGGGCCTAAAATGTAGGGTATGGATCAACTAGGTTGACCTATACCACCTATTTTAGGGCCAAACTAGAATCGTGGGTCCCAAACACTTAGTGGATGTGGGAAAAGATCTGATAGTCAATTTAGAGGTTGAGATAGAATGTAAATACCTTAAGTGGTGATATAGGACTTAGGTGATGAAATGAATTATGTGATTGGAGAAAAAAATAGAGGAGCAAACCTATAAATAATGTTTTACCTTGAGTTTTGAGGAAATTAAATTAGCACAAGACTTGTAATATTAATTTAAAGGTCTAGTGGGTGCTAGGAGAGTGTGAAACCAATGTGGAAACCCATACATACTAATTGGGCTAAAATGATCATCTAATTATAGATGTTAACTTTTTAGGATTGTAGAATGTGTATGTATATATATGTATATGTATATATATAGAGGTATATGTGTGTGTATGTATGTATGTATGTATGTATGTATGTATGTGTGATATGGAGAATGGTTATCAATGGTAGATTCCCACTTCTCATATACATTGGAACAGAAAACCCACCCTTAGACCAAATCTGATTAGCACAACCCAGAAGTATGAAGGGGTGCTAATGGATGATCTAGAAAAATGGATGATTTTGGGGTATTCCTTGTATGAACAAAAATTAATGTATATGATATGTAAAGTACTTATACAATGATAAAGGAAATGATAACTAGAAATGTATGATATCAGATCTAATGTATTAAAGTAAATTCTCAAGGGAAACAAGAATAATGAACTCACCTTAAGAGATGGAAGAGTTCAAGTGAATTTTACATCTATAATTGACTGTAAAAAACCTTTCAAAATTGGGAACCATTTTGGATCTATAACTCTGAGACTTGTAACTCCTAACCAAGGAAAAATTTAGTGGCAATTATTCACCATTTGGTGAATGTCACATGTCGACAATCTGATATTTGGTGAATATAATGCATATATTGGATTGACCCTATCACCCACAATTTATTAATATTGGGTACAATGCCTAGGCCCATCGCCCATTGGTTTATTTATCTTTCTCCATTTCTTTCACATTATTGCCAATGGAATATAATTTTTACACACATCAAATTTTAAACATTTGCCTATAATTTCAAAGCGCCCTCAAATGGATGGCCTATATTCACTAATAGTTCTATACATATATATTTATGGGAGGCCCCAAATTCATCTGGTATTTTCCAAACATGTGTCTCAAACTAACACATTTTCACCAACTTTATTAATCATACCAAGGTATTGGATGACCCATAATCACCTCGAAAATAATACAAGACGTGTTATAATTACGCGGGCTTCACCAAATATTTGTATACCTAATACCTCTCGCTGAATTTTCCAAAAAAGGATTAGTATAAATACATTCATAGATCAATGTTATTGTACACAATTTGGTCCAGTTCAAGGTTGGTTGGTTGGTTTTGATATCTCAATTTGATCGATAGAGAAGTTTTAGACTGTTGAGTGCATTGGCAAGTTGCGACTACAATTAAATTTGAGGCAAAGGTAAGTGATCCATTAGTATGTATGGGATTCCACATTGGTGACCAGGGAGATTCATACATGATTTTAGTGCCAATGAATCATATATATATTATAGTTTTATTGTCTCTTATTCAACAAGTAAACATTTGTTTTCACTAGTAGCCTTTATTTCATTGAAGAACTGAGATGTCGAACAAGAATAAGGGTAAGGCTCCCACATATGGAGAAAGCCAAGAGAGGCCAACAAAACATAAAACCTTATCATCATACTTTGGTCATGGTGCTGGAAATGTTTCTGGCCAAAATCAAGAAGCTACTTCATCACAAGAAGATTTTCAAGATTCACAACCTTAACCTACGTGACATATTGAAGAAGTCAGCAAACCTGATATATCAGATCATGATGAACTTGAAGAAGATTTTTAGTTAAATACCCAAAGTAGCCATAATGATATAATTCACTTGAATGAGACTGAGAATGTCAAAGAAGATGATGGTGCAAGGAAGAAGAAAAGAAAATACAATTCAAAGAATGATAGAGAATCGAAAAAAGATCAGATGTGGGATCTATTGAGGAATTTTAAGTAGAATGGGTGTCAAAGTATCCATTCATTGAACTAGTGGACAATCCAATTGAAGGTGAGCCTCTGGCAGAATGAAGATGTAAGATTTTCACCAAAATAAATAATAAGGAAAAGAGGTTGCAACTAAAAATTGACCCCATAGAGAAGGATATGAGTAAAGTTTACAAAAACAAAACCATAAATGGAGTTCAAAAATTAGTGATAAGATGGAGGAATCTCAGCATGTTAGGAATGCATAATTATTTGAATTTTAACATAATATAAAGACGAAGCCTGGTGAAGTTAAAGGCTCTATTGAAGCTTCTTTTGGGAAAGCATTGGAAGTAGAAATAATGGGAAAACTGGTTTAGTTAAGTGTTGTCTTTAATATTTTGAGTAGAGGGTGTCCTATGATAGACCACCCATCATTGAGTGGTTTATTACACTTTTTGAAAGTTTGTAACTATCCTAACACTCACTGGTCAGTAAACAGTGGATGGGAATGGGAAAGTTGTCTTGCAAAGGTTGAAAAAGAGGATCTAAAGTAAAAAATTAAAGAGTAAAATTTTATTGCATTGTCTTTAGATGAGGTTACAGTAGTAGATAATACTTCCTGGGTCTGCATGCATGTTTATACTATACATAATTTTTTCCACCAACCTCATCTACTAACTATTGCTAAAATGAAGGAAAATGCGACAGTGGAAAATTTATTTGAAATAGTAAAGTGTTCTCTAATTGAATATGGATTTTAAATGACATGACGATTGCCAAAAAATTGGTGTGTGTTGGAGAAGATGGAGCTTTAGTAATGCAAGACCACATGGATGGTCTTTGCAGAAAGCTACAATCTCCTTGTGCACCTTACATTACTCCCATTCACT
The DNA here is from genome assembly GCA_027943335.1 of Chamaecyparis obtusa. Lineage (NCBI taxonomy): Eukaryota > Viridiplantae > Streptophyta > Pinopsida > Cupressales > Cupressaceae > Chamaecyparis > Chamaecyparis obtusa. The sequence goes on from BSBK01002422.1 coordinate 10,754, forward strand.
GCATGGCCCACAGAATGAATCTATCTTTTGGAGTTGTCAGAAAGCATGCTCCAGTACAAAAAAATGAATATTTAGTCAAAGATCTTTGCCAATACTTTTGTCAAAGTCTGAAACGATTAAGGGAATTTCAACACTTTTCCAAAGGACTAAATGATGAGAACAAGCTTCTTAAGGATAATGATACTAGATGGATCTCTTTGGCTGGACCAACACATTGAGTTTTTTAAGAATATCAATCATTTCTTGGTCTAATTAACTCAAGTCGTGAAGAAGCAGAGCTACAAAAATTTCCCGCACTACTAAAAATGTTAAGTAATATAGAGACACTCTTAACATTAGTAGGTCTTCTCCCCATGCTTGAGGAAATGAGAAATATAATGAAAAAGGCCTAGCAAAGAGCTATGTATATTGTAGAATATTCTAGAGTATGTAAATTGACATGAATGGCGCTCAATAATCTCTATTGATCATGTGATGATGTAAAATTTTCCAGTTGGCTAAAAATCATAGATTTGGACAATCCTGATAACTTTTTAAAGATCGGTGCAAATGGGGAGTTATGTGCAAAATTTCATGGAGTTGAGATACCAATGCACTACTTTTCCAAGTTCGAGTCTGAGGAACGATGAAAGAACCCCAGGAAGTGACTATCAAGTGTTAAAAGGGAAGACTTTACCAAGATCATTGAGCCTTTAACTGCTTCTGTGAAGCACATTGCCTATGATCTTTCCTCACATATTAGAGAAAGATTCTCTCTAGTCAAACTACTTGAATCCATGGCTATTATTTTTCCTCAATATTGGAGTATGAATAATTTGAAAGATTTTCAAACTAGACTACTAACTTTGATATATCATTTTTTCAAAACCAAAGAGTTAAATGGAGTAACTCTAACTCTAAATAAAATTTTAGATGAATCTCATTTGAGAGAGAAATCAAGTCATTTTTCAAAGACAATGAGGTTTTAATATAATATTATGCGGAACCCCCACGAAGATGGATCGGTAACAAGGCTTTGGAAAAATCTAGCTGCGAGTGAAATGCTGATTGATTCAATATCAAAATTTTTGAAGCTTTCTGATTTATGTTTGACCATGATGTTGGGGTCACTGGAGGATGAGAGAGTTTTCAGTGCTTTTGGATTCCTAAAGTCAAAGATAAGAAACAAACTAGACAAGAATTTGGAAAATTGCTTGAGGCCTTATACATCCAGGTATGAAGTCAATACTTTTCCAAATGAAAGGTCACTGAAATTGTGGAGAAAGAAATGTTAGAGAAGAGGGTTGGGAAAAATTTTAGACCAAAGTGGGAGTGCTAGATAAAATGATGTCATTGACTCATGTACTAGTACTGGTACTACTAGCATTGAACATCAGTTAAGCAGAGGTATGAAGAGTGAAGAAAATATATCGAAGAACCAAGGAAGCTACGAAGTTGATAGAGATGAATCTGAGGATCCTGATAATGATATGATGTGGCAACTTGAACCGTTGTAGAAGTAGCAGGTCCTAGGTATTTAATAAACTTTTTCCTATAGTCTACTGTCAATTTCTGTATCTCATCATCAATCATACATAATAGCATATTCTAATGTCAAAAATATTAATGTGGTTGATAATGTCATCAAGATTCAATTATACAATTAATAATGGTTTTTATTTGCATTATTCAGCTCATATGGTACAATTCTTGTAGATTTTCATTATTATTTTTTGACAACATAGCAATTCATATGATACAATTCTTAGAAATAGAGATTCTCATTAATTTATTTACAAATATGATACAATGTAACAATTCATTCATTAATATTAGTCAGAACACAACTCTGTGATTATGTTTAGAAAATTTAATGAATCAGTACCCAATTTCAATTTCATTACCCTTAGACAATGACCCTGAATTCCCTTTTATAGAAACAAGGGAGCAACAATAGCTTTAAGTTGATTTTCCTAATGTGAAGTCTCAAAATCAAAATTAGTAAGACAACTACAACATCTCTACAACTATACATTTCTACATTTCACATGCTGGTTTATTAAATTAGCAATAGCATCCGCTACATTGATCCTATTCAAAAAACAAAGTTCAAACTTATTACTTTAAACTCAATTCAAGGAATTAGAAAATAATATAGAGATGATTGAAATTGAAAGAAATTTCACATTCTGTGATTGATGAGATGATTCTGCCAGTTTGTTTAGTATGCTCCATTATGCATCAGTTGGAAGGTCAATAGTTGTCAAGTTATAGTAAATGACCTGCAACCTTGTCAGCAATCCATACTTGGAAGAGTGACTTGAAAGTAATGATCCTTCCAATACCACATTCAAATTTTTCAATGGTTTGATGCACTTTGCAATGCCTTCATGAGTTGTGTCCTAAGGAAGCTTGCCTAAATTAGACGTCATTATGTCCTCCAACTTTTTTTTGTAAGCTTCTCTTCCAATGAAATTCATTGATCATTTTGGTTGTTTTTGATTCATCTTGGCAAGCTTTGTCCCAAATAAGGCCAGAGTTTCCTCTCCTTCCATTAGTTTCTAACATTTTTGAAAGACATAGTTCACCTTTATTGATGTAAGAATGTGGTCATTAATGTAAGGAAACTCAGGTGCGGAAATAGCTTCCTACGCTAATCTCTATAGGAGAGTATTGTGAAAATTCTTATAAATCCTTACAATTTCAGATACATTAACTACTTTAACAAAGATATTGCAACCACATACAATGCATACAAAAAAATAGAGAATGACACAATGATATACCCTGGGGAAAACCTTTCGGTAAAAAACCCCAGCACTCCAAAACCCGCACAATGTATTATCTTCAAAACAAAGATTACAATACACTTGCAATGCAAGTTCTTTCAGGAAATGACAGACAAAGCCAACAAGACTTAAATTTTTGTTATATCTCTCCCATAGGAGCAACATCATATATATAGATTCCTCTAGACCCAAAAATAGGCACAACCACCAAGACCCATGCACAAAGCCACATGTACATAGTTGTTACATGCAATCCCAAGAATAGGCATCCATCCCTAGAATAGACTATGACAGCTTGTCATAGAATCTGCCAAAAATAACGGTCACAAGAGAAGTGTAAGAGAATCTGTCATACCAACCTATTTTTGGCATATTCTCTTACACACACCAACCACTTCTTCTTGGGCACCCAAATAGGCCCAAGTCATAAGATGCTCTTACACCTGTCATAGCACATTCCTTAAATAGTTCTTACGCATCATAGGAATTGGTCATGACCATTTCAGTCATGATCTCCTTATGCACAAGATGTGGACACATCAAGTGGAGTGACACATCAACATGCCAACTAGACATGTACACTCACACTTAATTACATTATTTGCAAAAAATACATTTACAAAACAAATAATAAGAATAGGAATTATCCAAGGTTGAGACACCTTATTCCTAACATTCTCCCACTTGTTGAACACCTTGTAAGAGCAACATGAACATAACAGGAGCTTTAACCGCTATAGGCCAAGAGGCCCATAGACTCCGAACACCATCTGAACTTCTCAGTGCCCACTGGTTTCATTAATGCATCTGCAACATTCTTCATAGTATCTACCTTCTCCAAATTTACCTTTCCATCTTCCACCATATCTCTCACAAAGTGAAACTGCACATCAATGTGCTTTGTTCTGGCATGGAAAGTTGGATTCTTTCCAAGGCAAATAGCGCTCTGACTGTCACACCAAATAGTAATTTATTCTGCATCAACACCAACATCAGAACACAATCTTCTAAGCCAAATGGCTTCTTTACAAGCATGAGTAGTAGCCATGTACTCAGCTTCTATAGTGGACAAAGCAACCACAGGTTGTCACTTACTCATCCAACTAATGGCACCACCAAACATAGTGAACACATAAGCACTGGTGGATCTCCTGCTGTCAATATCACCTACCCAATCTAAATCCACAAACCCACGAATACAAACTGAATGCGAAGATCCAAAATAGTTACCATGATAACATATGGAGTAATCTGATGTACCCCTCAAATATCTGAATACTCACTTAACTGCATCCCAATGTACCCGTCCAGGATTAGCCATAAACCAACTCAGGACTCCCACTGCTTGGGCAATGTTTGGTCTAGTACAGACCATAGCATACATAAGATTGCCAACTACACTAGCATAAGGTACTCTACTCATGTCCTCCACCTCACTAGGAGATTTTGGACAATCATCTATAGATAACTTTGTTCCCACAGAAATAGGAACACATAGTGGTCTACAATCTGCCATGCTGAACCTGTCCAACACAGACTTCACATACTTACTCTGACTCAAGCAAAGTTTTCTGTTACACCCGTCTCTACTGATTTCCATACCCAAGATGTACCTAGCTCCCCCAAGATCTTTCATCTCAAACTATGCTGACAACTGAGATTTAAAATCAGAAATCATACCCTTAACCTTCCCAAACAACAACATATCATCAACATATAATGCAACAATAAGAAGGTGATCATTTTCAACTCTGAAATAAACACAATGATCTAATTTTGATCTTACAAATCCAATTGACAACACAAAGGCATCAAAATTAAGGTACCACATCCTAGGAGATTTCTTCAAACCATATAGAGATTTCTTTAATCTGCAAACTAAGGATTCTTTACCTTTAACAATGTAGTGCTCAGGCTATGACATATAAATCTCTTCCTCCAAATCACCATGAAGGAAAGCTGTCTTCACATCCATCTATTCTATCTCTAAATCATATGATGCAGCAAGAGATAACAAAAATCTAATGGATGTCAACTTTGCAACAGGAGAGAATATTTCACCGTAATCTATTCCCTCTACCTGTGAATACCCCTTTGCAACCAATCTAGCTTTATACCTTTCAACACTGCCATCTACATAGAATTTCTTCTTGAACACCCATTTACAGCCAACAAATTTTCTCCCTTTAGGCAAAGGTACAAGGTCCCAAGTTTTGTTTTTCTCCAATGAAGCCATCTCATCATCCATAGCCTCAATCCAGGAACCTGCATCTTCCATGCCCAAAGCCTCTTTCACAGATCTAGGCTCATCAGTGTTAGTAATCAAAGCAAAGGCACAACTGGAATCTAACATAGAATAACCAAAACTTTCTGGTTTCTTTCTTTCTCTCGTGGATCTCCTCAAGGGCTGCAGTTGAGGTTGTTCTTCCTCTTCTTCTAAACTATCAGAGCTACTAGAGCTCTCCTTATCATTAGGCCCAACATGGTCTCTCTATTCAGTCTTCTCACGGGTAGGAGGCAACTGAACAACATCTTTTTCCTTTTCTTTTTCATCTGGTTGTAGCACAATAGGAGAAGATGTTAGCTCTCTGAAAATAACATTTCTACTATATAACACCTTACTAGTCACAGGATCCCAAAGCTTGTATCCTTTCACACTAGCACTGTATCCGATGAAAATACATTTAACAGCTTTGTTTTCCAACTTAGATCTTTTCTCCTTTGGAACATGTGCATAAGCTTCACAACCAAAAACATGAAGATGTCTAATTGAAGGCTTCTTACCAGACCACACCTCCATGGGTGTCTTACCAACAAGGGCTGATGTAGGAGATCTGTTAACCAAATAGCAAGAAGTGGCCACAGCCTCGGCCCAAAACCTTTGTTCTAAACTAGCTCCACTAAGCATAATCCTAGCCTTCTCCATTAGTGTCTTGTTCATTCTCTCTGCAACTCCATTTTGCTGTGGGGTATAAGGAGTTGTCTTATGCCTCTCGATACCTTGTTCTTTACAGAACTGTTCAAACTCTGCTGAGAAAAACTCACCACCATTGTCAGTTCTCACACACTTAATCTTCTTACTAGTCTGATTCTCTACAAGAGCTTTAAATTCCTTGAACTGACTAAAGACTTGTGTCTTACTTTTAAGGAAATAAATCCACATCCTTCTACTATAATCATTTATAAAAGATACAAAAAATACAGACTTGGAGATTGAAGGAACTTTTATAGGACCAAATACATTAGAATGAATAAGATCCAAAACATCAGAAGATTTGTGAGAACTAGAGTAAAACTGAACACGATTTTGTTTACCATAGACACAGTGTTCACAAAAGTCAAACTTGAGATTGCAATCATTTAACCCCTCAATGAGATTTTTATTTTTCAGGGTTCTGAGACCCTTTTCACCAATGTGGCCAAATCTCATATGCCACAACATTGTCTTTTCTACAGGAAACTTACCTTCCAAAGTGTTTGCATTACCATCAAAACCAATAGCCACAGACTTCTTCACTACTTGTTCATATGGTGAGGATGAAGAACTATTACATAGAGGAATACATGCATCTAGCTGAAATAAGGTACCTCTCCTAGTACCCCTTGCAAGCACTATCGATCCTCTCATCATCTTGCATCCTTCTTTTGAAAAAACAACTTGCACACCTACATCATTAAGCATACTTACAGATAATAGGTTTCGTGCCAAACCCGGAATGTGCATAACTCCATTGATTCCCTTTACTCATCCATTAGAAAATTTGATAGTGACCCTTCCACGTCCAACTATCTTTAGGTGGGAATCATCACCCAAGTACACCTTTCCACCATTGAACTCTTCATATTTTGAGAACCAGTTTTGATGAGAGGTCATGTGAAAAGATGCACCTGAGTCAACCAACCACACATCATCAGATGCATGGGCTGCCAAAGCTACGATGAATGCATCGCCATCTTCTTGAGATCTTTCTGAAGCTGAATCTGAACCTTTCTTCTTCTTCTTCGGCTCTTTGCAGTCTTTACGGAAGTGCCCAGATTTATCACAGTTCCAACATTTTGCCTTGGACTTATTGGAAGTCTTTGACTTCCCACAGGATTTGGATCTACCCTTATTGTCAGACTTATTGTCATTTTTCTTCCCTCTTTCAGTGGATCTCCCATGAATAACAAGGGCTTCTTTTTTCGAAATGGAAGCCTTTCTTCGCATCTCCTCTGATAGTAGTGAAGACACCACATCATCCATTTTGAAGGTGACTAAAGTTCTTCCAAGAGCCATCACAAGATGGTCCCATGAATCTAGTAAAGAACACAAAAGTGTGTAGCAATGATCCTCCTCCTCTAACTTGACACCAGCTGATGTCAATTGTGTAGCTAGTAGATTAAATGCATTTAAATGATCTGTTAAGGATCCACCTTCCTCCATTCACAGAGAGTACAAATTATTCCTTAGGAACAACTTGTTCACCAGACATTTGGCCTGATACACGGCCGCAAGTCTTTCCCACAAACTATTTGCAGTTTTCTCATCTAGAACATTCAAAAGGATTGCATCGGTTAAACAGAGTCTTATGAGACCCTTAGCTTTACGGTCTTTGATATCCCAATCTACTTGAGCTATAGTTGCTAGTCTTGTAGCACTTGAAGTCACTTCCCATAGGTCATGATCTTCCAACATGTCTTCCATCTTGAGTTTCCACAACTCAAAATTAGTGCCATTAAATTTCTCCACCTCCATTCTTCCATATGATGAACTTGCCATCTCAATCTACAATTAAGATTCAGAATGCTCTGCAAAAAACTCCCACTCAAACTTGAGATCAACTCAAAAAAACCCTACCCAACAACTAGGATCAAAAGTTGATCAAGCTCTGATACCACTTGTAAGGAACCTCAGGTGCGGAAACAGCTTCCTACGCTAATCTCTATAGGAGAGTATTGTGAAAATTCTTATAAATCCTTATAATTTCAGATACGTTAACTACTTTAACAAAGATATTGCAACCACATACAATGCATACAGAAAAATAGAGAATGACACAATGATATGCCCTGGGGAAAACCTTTCGGTAAAAAACCCCAGCACTCCAAAACCTGCACAATGTATTATCTTCAACACAAAGATTACAATACACTTACAATGCAAGTTCTTTCAGGAAATGAGAGACAAAGCCAACAAGACTTAAATTTTTGTTATATCTCTCCCATAGGAGCAACATCATATATATAGATTCCTCTGGACCCAAAAATAGGCACAACCACCAAGACCCATGCACAAAGCCACATGCACACAGTTGTTATATGCAATCCCAAGAATAGGCGTCCATCCCTAGAATAGACTATGACAGCTTGTCATAGAATCCACCAAAAATAATGGTCACAAGAGAAGTGTAAGAGAATCTGTCATACCAACCTATTTTTGGCATATTCTCTTACACACACCAACCACTTCTTCTTGGGCACCCAAATAGGCCCAAGTCATAAGATGCTCTTACACCTATCATAGCACATTCCTTAAATAGTTCTTACGCATCATAGGAATCCATCATGACTATTTCAGTCATGATCTCCTTACGCACAAGATGCAGACACATGAAGTGGAGTGACACATCAACATGCCAACTAGACATGTACACTCACACTTAATTACATTATTTGCAAAAAATACATTTACAAAACAAATAATAAGAATAGGAATTATCCAAGGTTGAGACACCTTATTCCTAAAAATTAATTCCCTTGCTTTCCAAATGCCTATCATTGGTTGAGTTGATTTTTTGCAAAATTCATTTTGTAGTATTCTGTCTCTGACAAATTTTTTGTTCTTCTCAATGTTCTCTTTGAGCTTCCCAAAAACATCTCTAAGACTTTCATTCAATTCAAACCAATCACACAACCTATCAACATTCACCTTTATTTTCCCCCAAAAGTCTTTTTTTATTTGCTTGACTGTATTTTTTACTTGGTCATTCAAGCTATTTTCATAAGTTTTAATTGTATTATTTGCCTTCTTTAGCTCTTCTCTCATTTCTGACAACTGGTGCTCACTATGTTTTTTAATTTTCTCTTCTTTCTCTTCCCACTATTTTGATTTTACCCTCTCATTACCCAATTTTTTATTTAAGTTATTGTTTTCCCATGCCATAGTCTCCATGCATTTGTATAAACTTAATGAAGAGACTTTTTCATCCTCAAGTTTTTTATTGCTTTCTTCTAATTTTTCCCTCAAAATTTTCAGTTTTGCATCATATGTTCTTGCTATCCAATTGCTTCTTTAGAGGATGAATTTTTTAATCCTTTTCTCTAATTCTTTGCACCTTTTATCTTATTCTTTCTCCTTTTCCTTTTCATTTTCCACGTCTACCTTTAACTTATTTGTTGTGCCCTGAAGCTTTCCTTTCTCTCCAACTTCATCACTGAACTGTAAACCACTTGGTTGGTCATTTTTGACACATTTATCTTGTCCACATTTTTAAATTTTGGATAAATCCATTTGGAGGGTTCTAAATTGAAATTCAAATGGATCTAAGTGACTATCTGGTGGATTGTTATCTCTATCTTGGTGCATAACAACCATGAAATCCACCATTTATTTCTTTGGGTCATCTATGGGAAATAACCTATTTGGTGTAGGTTTTGCATCACGAGATTCAACAACTACATCCCTCTTCAATGTCTTTGTATTTTGTCTATTCCTATTTTTTCATTGTTCAAAGTTAGTTACAAAATCATTGTAATGAAAATCAGGGTTCTCTGACACAATTGAATGTTTGAAAGGTGAAATAGAACTTTTAGTGATGTTTGAGCCTCCACCTATGTTTCCTTTGGTTCTCCTAATTCAACCATGAGGATTAGAAACACCCTAACCCATTACAAGTGGAGTTTTTGGAGTGTTCTAAGGGTTTTGTCCTGAAGGTGTGGCAATTGTTGGACTCACAGTCACCATTGCCATTTTTGTACTTGTCATAAACTTTTGCTTATTTACACTACCTTCATCTCTGGGATCCACTGATCCCATGTCCACTTGTAATGTCCTTTTTGGACCACTAGTACTACCCATGATATCCACACTAGTGGGAGTGGTACTTGATTCAGATTGAATCTGACTTAGAATAGGCGGAACAAGATTTGAAGTTGGAACAAATGAAAGTGCAAGGGTATGAGATTGAGTAGTATTTTTTTTATGAGTCTGATGATTCAACTCCAAGGAATGTTTTTTCACCATATTTTGGTGGAACTAGTTTGATAGGTGGATACAAGGACCTTGTCCTCTGGGACCCCAGACCACCCCAACCTAGAAAGCCCATTTTTTCTACAATGTCTTCCCCTTTGGTATATGTTTCTTTTGTGGACACATCAACTCCAATACTAATTAAATATACATTAGTGGATGTGGGATTCACATAATCCTTCTCATATTCATTATTTGGATGATCATCATCACTGGGATATGCTTCAATTGGATGCTCCTTATTCCATAATTCATTAAATATTTTATTCTCTTCCACATCATAAAGATCTACAAAGGTCTTTGGCTCACTGAGATTCTTCCTCATTTCCCAAAAATCAAAAATTTTGGTTCCAGTCCAGTTACCATCTGTACATTCATCCACTAGGTCTTTTGGAATAGATTTTCTAGATGGTTGAGAAACTTTCTGGTAGAAATTGTACAATGTCGTGGGCTGCACTTTTCCTTTTTGTTTGTGCAATGCCATAATTTGTGATAAAAAATCCTATATTGAAATATTTTTTTCAGCGACATATTTCTCCATCTCTTTTTTGACCTCATCCTAGGACTCCATGTTTTTAGATTTTTCTATCAATGGCATACTCTCATGTTGACATTTTCTTGCAGAGTTCCCATTCTCTCTAAACTTTATTGCAATTATGTTGAGTGGATCATACCTCCAGTGACTGACAACATCAAAGTGCAAAATTGAAAAAAATCATTTGCCACTTTGAATCCTCTTCTCTAAAATGTGAACCCTCCAAATGAGAAAGTAAAGGAAGGGAATATAATTTTCTCTTGCTGACCATTAAAGAGTACACATGTGCTCTCCATCTTCTGTACATATTCCAATGCAAATACCCTCTCCATCACATGTATTGGATGTTTTTAGGGTTCTACCACTGAACCATAAAACCTTAACACAGTGTACTCTTCTATGAAGTACTAGTCAGCAAATTGTATTTGAATTCTAAGTTGAATGTAATCTCTACAAGAAACACACAATCTAGGCATTGGAGTGCCTTTAATTTTATGATACATTGGTGCCAAAAAGAAGTCTACAAAATTTTTTTAGTTCCTTCTGTTATCAATCATCCTTATCTCAAGTGTCCATTCATATATTAGATTTTGGACCTAACTGCGAAGTAGGTTTGTCTGAAATATTGCACAATGCTTTGCTAAGAGAAGATATCACAAGTAGGTTGTGGATCTAAATGTCTTATGTGAACCTCTTTTAATCATTAGTGATTGTTCTTGCATGCAATGAACAATGTGCTCAATAAAACTATATTTTACTAGTTCATTTTCACAATGAACATGAAAAAGAATTTCAAGCATGTTGGCACCCACTTATTTTTTACTATCCAATCCCCAAAAAAATACTAGCAAGGAAATACTATCCTGAACCCATTGCACAAAATATCATAATCATAAGGAGACTTATGATCTGGATTCAGACTAGAACCTCTTGTTATTCCTATGATATACAAATCTTTCTGTGTTGCATCTATTTTTTCATAATCCTCTGCCAACTTTCCCAAGTCAATGTCCATGTTTGAGTTTTGTTGTTCAAACCCTAGGTCCAACAGACTAGAAAATTCACTCTCAATTATGGAAAAAAATTCCTCCTGAGTATTTTTATTCATAATTGCTTGTCTATTTTCATCATAATTTTTGGTACAAACCATGATGATTTCTGGGCAAGGGAATACTTGAGGTAACACCATGCGTGTCAACCCAGCAACCCACGATGCAATTTTATTTGTCATTGCCTTTACCATGCTATTAAATGGGTAAAATTTTGAATTCTTCTTTGGATCGTTCCAATTATTTTCAAGTGAAAATCTAATTTCCATTATTACCTTATTTACATGGATAACAAGATCATAAATATCATGGAATTCATCAGTGAAACTTGGTGTTTTAATCAGATTTTGGAACTCTATTATCTGACTTGGTCTTTTACTTGTAATCTTGGTATTTGTTTTGCCCATTGTGGTAAGTTGGTAACTGGTATCACTATTTACTCATAGGAAAATTCAAATAATTATACACAACTATAATTTATAGGGGTGATTCAAAATTAAACCCTAATAGGCTGATTCTTTTTCTACAATATAAATAGTAAAGTTGTAAACCATGAGATTTGAAAAATTTAAAATGCAGGACGTAGGTGTTCAAGATTTTAGTAGTTACCTATAATTTCAATTTGAGCAGACTATGAGTGGGAAGAGAGATGAGAGACTCTGTTGTATTCCCTGGACCTCAATCCTCAACCTAGAAGCCGTAACCCCTTTCTAAATCTCCAATACTAGTTAGAACTAAAAAACTTAGATTTAAAAACTAAAGGGAAATAATTGTACAATCTTCAATCATAAGTCATGTCCGGTGTCACTTTTATTGCTTCTTTATGAAGATAGATATCTGATGTGAGTAGGACACGTGCCACTTAATCATTTGAAAGTACAACTTTAGTCAAACACCCAAAATTATAATATTTATTAAATAACCTATTTTTTCAGTCTACTCCAGTTTAGATTTTAATTACACTTAGTTGAGGGTTAATTCATGACATGTGCCTTGTTTCCATGGGACATTTTTCAAATAGAGGTGATTGTTCCCCAAATCGGCCTGAAATACACCTTGAGCTATTGATCTATGCTCACCCAACGATCATTATTAGTAACTATTAGGTGTCGTGGGTCCCATTAATTTTTTCCTTGTTAGTACTATTACTCACCTAGTCACCTCACGAATCATAAGTCATCATCGAATGACACTAAATGTGTGAGTGGACACGTATCATGATTCTGGAATGGGTTTGCAAAAATGGGTTTTCTTTTCCCTTTCAACCCGAAATACAGCTTCGATCGTTGATCTATAATCATCCAACAGTCATTGTTAGTTATCATGGCCCCGTGGGTCCCATTAACTTTTGCCTTGTTAGTACTTACTACTAGTAGTCACCTAGTAAACCTCATGAGTCACACATCATCATCGAATGACATTGTCGGTTGATCATGTGAGTGGACACGTGTCATGATTCTAGAAAGGGTTTGCAATAATGGGGTTTCTTTTCCCTTTCATCCCAAAATCCACTGTACATCATCAATCTATGCTCATCCAATGGTAGTTGGCATTCACTGTCATGAAATTTAAATACTAGAAATCTTACCTTAGTGTGTAATGGGTACACTGTAGTCATTTGCAATGGACATTATTTTTTTTCCTTTTTAGATATTAATGGATAATAAAATTTAAAGTTAATTAATTGAATAGTAACATTGTTGAAGAGGTATATAATATACTTAAAATGATAATTTTTATTGATTATAGATTTTACATTTAGAAAAGAACATCAAAGTGTAAGTTTTTTTTTAGAAGATGGATAAAGATAATTATAATCACATATAATTATCCTACCTTATAATTGGAAAACCATAAATATATAAATTTAAAGTGTTTCACAAATAGGAATATAACATAATTAAATAAGAAGATTGCTAATATTCTAAAACAAAATTAGTTTTATAATTTATGAATTCCCTTAATTCCCTTTAGTGGAATAGAGAACATGTTTTTATCAGTTCGGTTGAGGTCATAGAGTAAATTACAACTGAGTCAACAAACAACATGGCTAATGTCAGTTGAGCCCGAAAAAGCATAGATCATCTATAAATAGCCCTAAATTCTTTCTCTAACCTTATTAATTCATTTTCCCTTCAAAATTTTGTAAATCTTTCATATTAAATGCACAAGTGTGTGAAATTGGAAAAATTGTCATGACATGTAACATAACCCAAATTTAATGTCAATGATAAGACATTTCTGTTATTAACTACAATTGTGATACACTATCAACCGTCCACACAACCTACTAGTAGTAACCAGTTTTAAGACTTGATACATGTAATACATTTAAAATGGTGTAATATTATATCGATAATTAATTGGGTAAAAATTTCATACAACTTCGATTAATGGTTATCTTAATTTAGGAATTTTGATAGTAATCGAGAAGGTAGTGACATTTTAAATTTTCAGATTTAAAAATGGAAATACCATCGCTTCCTTATTTCTATTGAAACATACTTACATCTCTAATACATAGATAAAAAAACTAATTAAAATATTGCAATCACAGCTCGAAGTCTAAGAATCATTTTTTGTACCCATAAAATGCAAATTGAAATGAACTTGCAAAAATTTCATTGTTTTTTTCATAAAATTAATAATTACATTGTCGAGTAAAAAGAAAAACCTACTAGATCACTGGTAGTGGACCAGTACTAGTGGCCCAGTGGTATGATTGTATAGAAAAAACCAAAAAATATGGTATGATTGTATTTAAAAAACCCAAAAAGTGGGATAACGGGCCATGGGTAACTCTAGTAATTTTCCCCTCTGACTCCATATAAGTAGAATTCTCGAGAGAGGATTAAATTTGAGAATTCATCAAGCCGGTCGTATTTCACCACCTCCAAGTCTACTCCATCAAGAAAAAACCACTTACGAAGAAAATCCCTAGCAATCAATGCCCATTTCCTATGGCGCTTCAACTGCCCAACATTCAAGCCCAACATAAAAGGTTGCATGGCCACATTCTAGCTTGGGAGGAGAAGCTTGGATATTTCACTTGCCCAAGGGATCCACACCCCTATTTGTGCAAAAATGACAACATTAATGTTGTCCCCCAGGTATTCTTCTTTGAAAATCTTCATCAGCAACATCAACATGTCCACCTTTTCTCCTTCGAGGTCGAGAAGAGATGCCAAAAATTGGGATGTAATGTCTGTGTACACTCGCTGCCTATCTTCATTGTGTAGAAAATCTCTACCCAACACCATTTTAACAACCTCATTTATGAAAGGCACACCATCCCTACAAATTAATTCCAAGGTTTCATCTGAGAAGGAGCCCAAAAAGGCCTTCTCAGCCTCCTCAGATGTGCATATAAGCCTAATAGGAGTTTCCATCTAAATCTTCAAAAATCTAAAAATAAAATTATTTACAGACTAATGACCTAAACCAGAGGCAACTACAACAATTTATCTAGAAAAGACAAATTAAGGAAGAAAGAAGCTAGATCGTCTATAAATAGCCCTTGATTGATACTTAGTGAATAGTGATAAAATGGAGCTTTTAACAATTCATCTATCATTCACCTCCTATTCATTTGTAATGTTTTGAATTGGAATTGAATAAGTGATGTAAATTTGGAAATGCTTGAAATCAAATGAAATAAAATACATACCTCATAATGGAACAAATATGGAAATAACTATTTTCTGAAGCCTGTGCATAGTTTTGGAAGATTCTACAACCAGATTTGGGACCAGAAAACTGTAACAGAGAAAACCCAAAAAACTTTTGTCTTTCTAGCAGCAGGTAGTCTTTGAACCTAATAAAAGGTCAAAGACTACCTCAAGATTTTGAAGGTCATCTTTGACTTTGCTCTTAGATCTTGGAAGTTTGCCGAAAAGGGTACTCAAATATGTCCTTCAATTCTTGAAATAGTGACTATAAATATCTGAAAATAGTGTTTTGGGGTGGCTATATAGGATTTTTCCTTAGTCAAACCCCCATTTTGGTGATCTCCACCTCCACAAATAGCCATTTGTAATCGAATGTGTGTGTGTGTATTGAAAGTGTAATGCCAAGATCTAATCCTCTAGATTAAAACCCTAGCATAAATATGTATGAGGAAACAATGCATAGATTTGAATAAGATAAGAAAGCATACCAAGCCCCCAAAGCTAAAGTACTCCTACCAAACTCATAATCCATGATTGCTACCCCATGATTGTATCTTTGAATGCTTGAATGTTGATAATTGTGGATCAAGGAAGAAAGGATCTCTCTTGCTCCAAATAGATGTCCACAATTGTGTGCTCAAAAAAA
The DNA here is from genome assembly GCA_027943335.1 of Chamaecyparis obtusa. Lineage (NCBI taxonomy): Eukaryota > Viridiplantae > Streptophyta > Pinopsida > Cupressales > Cupressaceae > Chamaecyparis > Chamaecyparis obtusa. The sequence goes on from BSBK01002422.1 coordinate 26,648, forward strand.
TGCTTGATATCAACAATAGCTTGATCTTCTATATCATCCTCTTGCAATCTTGCATCTTCATTCCACCATTGATATCTTTCTTACATCAATTTCTTGGTCTTGATAGCTTGTGTTGTCTCCACTTGATGGATACTTGATGAAAACGAAGGCAAATAAGAGTCTTTATATAGAGGTTTCAAGGAGAAGCTCCTAGAGTAATGTGAGGACCCATAATTCAAATTTCACCTCAAATTATGATCCAATCACAATAACCAACTAAGGAGGGAAAAGAACTAAATGAATTTTAAATTAAAACCTTTCCGTACTCGGATCTGAAGGCCCAACATTTATTTTGGGGCCCTCCGGGACCAAATTTTGAAAAGGGGAAACAAATCCTGAAGGAGGTCAAAGATGACCTCATCTCTAACCTAGGTTAGGGATGACCTAGACCCTGACCTAGGTAAGGGATGACCTCATCCTTGACCCAGGGGTCTAGATCCTACTAGAATTAGGAACAGGAGGTCCTGGGGATGCTTGGAGACCTAGAAATAGTGCTAGAATAGGGCAGAGTGCCAGTGAGAGGCACAAAATCCTATGATGAACATGATGAAGGCTAGGAGGACCTATTTCTAAGTCTTACCTAGAAAATAGAGCCATAGAGAAGGGAAATTGAGGAGGATCCTAGGGATCCTAACCATAATTTCACCTAGAATGAAGGAAATAAGTGCATAATGCATCCTAAATGTAAGTCTATCATGATAAATGTACTAAAAGAGGGTGCTAAACCTATCAATATGGAACTGATTCCATTTTAAGATGATACATTTAGCCCCCACTTTAGCTTAGATATGACACTACGTGAATATGCAAGCTAAATTAAGAAAACATCATAGTAAATAAAAAGGATATATCCAAGTCCTCAATGTAGAGATCCTACAGAAAATTGTTAGAACCTGCAACACACAAGGTTAATGAAAATATGTAAATTTCCTAGAGCTTACTATATGACAATTGCGAAGTGCATAAAGCCCCTTATGCCCCCCCTATTTTGACTTGCTACTTTCGAAAGGTGAAATAGGGTGATGAGGATAACTCTATTCACTAGATATACAACTTGTTGAAAAGTCCTTTCCTAAACAAATTAGAAGGATTCCTAACCTTCCTAAAATGGTTTAAGGAGTTAGGTATCTGAATCATGATTCCAATGTCATAGATGGTACTGAAAAAAGAGTTACCGAACTCAAGTTATGATGAAAAGAGTGGATGTCTATCTAAATGCATGAGAAGGGAAATCTGAGTTTACCACGAGAAAACCCTAATAAAACCCTAATTTGAACTATAAATAAGGAAAAGGAAGAGATACTTACTCAATCTTACCATTTGCAAATTCAAAAAGAGGAAGCAAGATGTCGAGGAGAGAAGAACTTCGAGCAATGTGCATGGAGCTTCTGAGGCATAGTCTGGCTACCAGATGGTCACTTCCTAAGGTGAGTTTGCTATTGTTTGCTTTTGTATTTTCTAAATTCTTGTTTTTCATAGGAAAGGTTGACTTTATCTCCTATAGGTTGACCCTGACCCATCTATGTCAACTTTGACCCAAGAAAGTTGACATTGACTGGAAGGTTTTCACTTGTTCTGGGATGAGGTCGACCTTGACCTAACAAGGTCATCCCTGACCCAGTAAAGTCAACTTTGACCTAGTAAGGTCATCCTTGAGCTAACTGAGGTTGAATTTGAGCTTGTCAAGTTAGATTTGTAGATTTGATGATGTAGATGACTGATATGATGTCTGTTTGTGCTTGCAGGATTTGGTCTGTCTCCAAGAGAATCCCTTTAGAGAGTTGCTAGTCATGGTCAGAGAGAGACTATCTGAGCTTGAGGATGATGAGATGTAGTTACTAAGAGATGTGGGACTATACTAGGTATCATTCCTACCACATATCAGACTACACCAAGCCATGCTATCAGCTCTGATGGAGAGGTGTGATGAGGATACATGCTCCTTCCATCTTCCCCCTAGAGAGATCACAGTGACACTAGAGGATGTCTATAGGATCTTGCGGCTTCTAGTCCAAGGTGAGATTGTCATACCTAGAGCACAATGGGCTTGTGAGGAGATTCATACAGATGCAGAGTATTGCATAGGATGAGTTCCACAGATGTGGACCCTGTCAGATCAGGTCCTACTATCATCCATACTGTCAGGCCCTACACCTTTAGTACAAAGGGTGATGCTTTGCATAGTATCCTTGGTTGTGTTACCCAATGCAAAGGGTACCATATTTTTTACACCTCTTAGACATCTTATACAGAGGATGGAGAGGGAGAGGACCATGTTCTCATGGGCTCGCAGCATGTTAGCCCAGCTATACCATGAGCTAGGTTAGCTAGTGAGATATCAGAGGGAAAGTCTATCGATATGCACGCTCTTGTAGATTTGGTTGTTTGATAATTTCACATGTACACATTCATAGGGATTTCTAGTGATGGTAGATGTGAGTACACCGAGAGTCTTTGCATATCCTCTAAGAGATTCCTAGCAGTTTGGAGATATCCTCTATTGGAGGGTATGTTTAGATCGCATTACCAGTATAGATGTGATATGGAGACCCTACTGGCAGATGATAGAGTGGCCTGATACACAATTCCAAATGAGATACTCACAGTGGAAAATGATTCTAGAGGGTCATTAGAATCATATAGTGATGCCATATTATTATGATCGAGTGATGAGACAATTTGACCTGTTACATGGAGTCCCTAGAGTAGTACCTTGCTATGTACATTTGATGAGGTACTATTAGAGACCCGGTGCCATATGTTGGCCATCAATAAAATTCATAGAGGATAGTGATGCAGATGATACAGAGGATATAGAGGCACCATCAAATGTGACCTATTCAGGCATGAGCCAAGATTACATCAGGTATTGGAGTCTGGAGGGGATCCGCCCCATCTTCCCTGAGGATTATCCTATAGGTGATCTAGGTCTTTTAGAGAGGACACACCTAGATAGTGGTACATCAGAAGAGGATGAGGATGTCAGAGATGAGGAGGAGCACATCTCCAAGGATGATCCCATGGAGGAGGAGAGAGTAGAGAGAGAAGAGGAGAGAACATAGGAGATGCCCCTAGGAGGTGATACTGGTGTAGATGTACATGTTATTCAAACATCACCACTAAGATCACGATGACCTCCATGACACCATAAAGAGACACCACCATCGAAACCTAGATATGGTGAGCATGGAGAGAGTAGTCACTCCATTCCCCCACCATCTAGACACTTTAGTGACGTCCAGGAGGGAGACCCAAGTATGAAATATGAGATTTGATTAAATATGAAACTTGATTAGAAATAAAAAGACACTAGATTGATAGATGTAATTTGCATTCCATAGCTAGCGTAGTAGAGTGGAGGAGCTTTGTATTTGAGATTCTCAAGGATACAATTATATCCTACTGACTACCAGTCGATGAGAGAGAATCTTCCATTGGTCGCAGAGATCCCGACAAGCATGCCGACATCTTTGCATGTATCCAATGAGAGTTGAGGCTATGCAGAGAAAGGGAGGAGAAGCTAATAGCTGAACTACAAAGTGCTTGAGAGCATCCATAGGGTATGAGCATATCGAGGAGCCACACATGAACACACAAATCTTCATCTTCCTACCATAGGTCAGAGAGGTCTGGGAGCCATCGGCCATCAGAGCATAGTGATAGACATAGTGATAAATAGGGCCATTGGCCACATATGTATCAGAACTTGAAAATTTTTTGATGAATAAAAAACTTTCTCTACTGATTAGTTCTATGTTTGATTACTATGCTTTCATCAATATAAAACTTAATAGAAAGAAAGAAGGTGCATAAATATATTCAATATGTAATTTTGTTAGAACTACATAACCTATAAAATAAACTTTATAAGGAATACATAAATGCACAAAGAAAGAAAAGAATGAAATTAAGGATAATAACATTTGAGATGCATAATATTAATAGGCTCCTTAAAAGAAACACCATCCATATCAGCAAGTTTATAAGCACCCAAACCAAAGTCTTCAATAACAACAAAAGGTCCAAGCCAATTAGGGCTAAATTTTCCTTTTTCACCTGGTAAAGCATTCACATTTTGTTAATTCTCATAGAGGACTAAATCACCTACTGAAAATGTTCATTCAATTACCTTATGATTATATTATTTCTGAAGAGATTTATGATAAGCTTTCATATGTTCTAATGCATGTATTCATTGTTCATCCAACATTTCCAATTCTTGTAAGAGTTGTTCACGAAAAGTATCCTTATCAATTATCCCATGAAATGAAACATGTAAAGATGATATTTCCAATTCCAAAGGCATAATAGCATTAGTCCAATAGACAATATTATAAGGAGAAGTACCTATGGCAGTACGAACACTAGTCCTATAAGCCGATAAAGCATAAGTCAGTTGAGTATGCCAATCTTTCGCATGCTTACTAACTATTTTTCTCAAAAAAATTTCAATGATTTTATTTGATGCTTCAGATTTTCCATTGGATTGAGTATAATAAGGAGTTGAAAATATATGTTGAATCCAATAATTATCCAAGAATTTCATGACTTCTTTTTTTTTGAAAGAGGTACCGTTATCCAAAACTATCATTGAAGGAATACCAAATCTTGTTATAATATTATTTAGAATAAAATCACAAATAACATCCGTAGTTGTTGAACGAAGAGGGACAACTTTGACCCACTTCATGAAGTAATATGTAGTAGTTAGAATGTAAGTATGTCCTTGAGAAGAAGCTGGTGATATTTTTCCAATAAGGTCAAAACCCAAATACTAAAAGGCCATGGAGAAACTTGATTACGAAGCTCACGAGCAGGAGCATGAATCAAATTACTATGTTGTTGACATTGAGGACATTTCTTAACAAACATGAAAGAATCTTGTTCCATTGTTTGCCAATAATATCCCATTCTACGAAATTTATTAACCGGGATTTTCCACCAAAATGTCCCCCACAAGAACTAGAATGAGCTTCGGCTAAAGATACAGGTATTTCAGTTCTATTGAGACATATTAATAATAATCCTTCATAAGAGCATTTGTAAAGTGTATCTCCTAAAATTATGTAACACAACACAAGCTTCCTAATACGATTACGCATGTTCCTTGTTGCTGATTCAGGAAAAGTACCATCTTTCAAGAAATGAAAAATATGTGAATACCCTTCATCCAAATGTAAATTGAAACAATTAGAGGTAATCTTTTTAGAAATTGCAGGACTTTTTAGAGTTTGTATGGTAAATTGAAATTTTTTAGAATTATTCTCAAGACAAACCAAAGAATTTGCGCTTGCCATGGCATTCACATGTTGGTTATCTTTTCTAGGTAAAGTCTGAATCATATACGAGGAGAATTGTGAAAGCACATTAAGAGCTAAATCTCTGTATTGTGTCATTTTATCATTCTTAGTCTGATATCCTCCTTTAATCTGTTCAACAATTAGTTGCGAATCTCCATATATTTGCAAGTGTTTGATATTAAGGGATGGAGCTTCTCATAGGCTAGCTATTAGAGCTTCATACTCCGTAATGTTAGTAGTACAAGGAAAAGTTAATTTGTATGATAAAGGGATGGGCTTTTTCATAGGGGGAATCAAAATAATACCAACTCCAGAGCCTGTCTTACATTTAGACCCATCAAAATATAATTCACAAACATCATCCTGTTGAATAGCTAGAATATTGTCATCCAGGAATTCCATTGAAGTAGAACATGTATTAGAATGAGGACAAGGAGCTTTAGCTAAATAATTTGTTAAAGCCTATCCCTTAATAGAATTTTGAGAAATGAAATTAAGATCAAATTTTGTAAGTAACATCACCCACTTTTTTAGACAGCTAGAGAGATCAGTTTGTGAGAAAAGATGTTTCAAAGGATCAAACTTAACAATCACATTGACTTTAGCATTTATAAGATAATGCCCAAGTTTCTGACATTCATAAACTATAGCTAAACATTGTCTTTCCAAATCTATATATCTTGTTTCATAATCAAGTAAATTTTGACTAATGTAATACACAGTTCTTTCCTTACCATCATTTTCATTTTGAGCTAACAATGCACTCATGACTTTCGGAGTCACTGATGTATACAAATGAAATGGTTTATCAAATTTAGCAGGTTGCAAGATAGGAGGATTTGCAAGATACTCCTTAAATTTCTCAAAAGCTTGTTTACACTCATCATTCCAAGAGAAAGTTGTATCCTTTCTAAGCAAGGAAGTAAAAGGAATGGTTTGATCAGATAAATTAGAAATAACGCAACGAATAGCTTGTATTTTTTCTTGTAAACTCCGTAACTAAGAAATATTCTTAGGAGGAGGCATATTAACAATAGCTTCAATCTTTTTAGTATCTACTTATATGCCTCGCTTAGAGATTATAAATCCTAATAATTTACCAGAATCAACTCCAAAGACACATTTCTTGGGATTCAATCTCATGTTGTAACTTCTAATCCTTTCAAATATTTGTCTTAAAATAGTAACATGATCTTCTCTTTGTATAGATTTTGCTAAAATATCATCCACATAATCTTCAAGGATCTTATGAATGTAATCATGAAAAATCAAAGTCATAGCCCGTTGATAAGTTGCTCCTACATTTTTCAATCCAAAAGGTTCCCCAAGGTGTTATAAATGCAGTCTTTAATTGATCTTGAGGAGGGATAAAGATTTGATTATATTCTGAAAAACCATCCATAAAAGATAACAAGGCATGACCTGCTATTGAATCCACAATCATATCGATGTTAGGTAATGGGAAATCATCTTTTAAGGATGCCTTATTTAAATCTTTGAAATCAGTACACATCCTTATCTTATTTTCTCCTTTTGAAATAGGCACTATGTTTGAAATCCAATCTGACTAATCAATAGAATAGATAAATCCATAATCCAATAATTTTTGAATTTCACCTTTGACTAATAAAGCAATTCATGGATTCATCTTTCAAATTTTCTACTTCACAGGTTTCATATTCAGTTTTAAAACAATGTTATGAGTAATAATCTTAGAATCTATAGCCAGCATATCTGAATATGTCCAAGCAAAGATGTCCTTAAATTCAAGAAGAAGGGAAACCAATAGATCACGTTCATCTCGATTCAAACATTTCCCAATCTTTATCATCTTTCCAGTGTTGTTCTCATCCATTTGAATATCAACAGTCTTAGTTATTAAAAAATCACTTCATATTGAAGGATCCATCGGTAAGGGGAGAGTATCTTGTTTATCATGTTCCCCAAAATAAGCATCGGTACTTAAACAATAAGGCTTTTGTCATTTGTGATGGAACTTAGGTAAATCTTCATAAACCCCTAAAATTTCCATTAAGGCTTCATCTTCAGGAAAAATATCTAAAGTAGGTGCTTGATTAAGGTTAATGAGAAGTGGATTAATCAACTTCAATTGTCCACCACAAATATGATTAACATTAAGAGGAAAAGATGATGGTTTCTTATAAGGATTAAATCCTATTCCATATGTATGATCATAAATTTCATTATCCAAAGGCACTTGTATACCTTGTTCATATTTACCACAACATTTCCTATTAAATCTTGATTTCTTAAGAAAATGATAACTAGGACCATATCAATCAGTCATATCAGAAGGAGTCCAAGGAGTGGCATATGTCACAATGTCATAACAATCAGGCTTTATAGTTTCAATCATTTCATTAATCGAAGTGGAAACGAAATTACTTTTTAGCTCCTTAGAAAGCGGAGAAGGAGTAAAGACTTTTTTCTCAAATTCATTTTGTTGCTTCATGAATTCCAAATCAGAGACCTTATATTCTCCAATAAAAGTAGGATTAAAATCCAATGTCCCCCAATCATCCTCAGCCAAAGAAGAAGATGGAGCTTCCTATTGTTCAATCTCAGGTTGTTTTATCTCAGATTGTTGTATCTCAGATTGTTTTTCAATCTCTTAACTTGGTTGAAGAAGCTTAGAGATTTTAACATATTCTTCATTTAGGCAAGGGTTTGGCACATCATCAGCATGTAATGTATACATTAAGTTGTTATAGATGAACCTAACCTTGCGATGAAGAGTAGAAGGAATTACATGCATAGTATGTAACCAAAGTCTTGCTAAAAGAAGGTTATAATTGAGAGGTCCAGGCATAACATGAATAGGAGTATTTAGAATAACCAGACCAACTTTAACAAGTAAGATAATAATGCCCAAATTTTTCTTCGCAATGTTGTCAAATCCATGTATTGGGACATTATCAAGTTGAATAGTTGTGAGATCAGCCTTAATTTCCTTAAGTATATCCTTGCTACAAACATTAAGCCCAAATCCATTATCAATTAATGTTCTTTGAATGATACTCTGATTAATAGAAACAACAACCATAAGAGCATCATATTGATGCTGCACCTCGAGAGAAGGTAAATCATTATCGGAAAACAAAATAGGAGGTACAAAAGGCATAGTGTGCATACAATCCAAAATAAAATGAATGTTTTCTTGATTAGGAGGAAAAGTAGGAAGAGTGGATAAAGCTTTTTGCAATGCTTCATGATATGTCGGGGAAGTTTGAAGTAACTCCCATAAAGATATCTTAGAAGGAGTAGCATGTAATTGGTCAACTAAGTTATAATTCTTAAAGGTAGAAGGAAACCTAGGTTCTTGAGGAAGCATAGGTTGAGAAGGAGGTAAAGAAACTAGAACAGTAGGCTGAGGGTTATTCCATGTGTGATAAGCATGTGAAACTGAATCAGTGTTATCAAAGGAATCCAAAGGATCTCTAGGTTTACCCTTAATTTTTATGTGAGGACGTCCTTTTACCATCATCAAAGGTGTAGGATATATCATTTTAGGTTTATCAATGTTGCAAATAGTGGGACATGAAGGTAACCATGCACACACTCTATGGTAAAGGTCAATTGGAGAGGTTAAGGAGGAGAGTGAAATAGGAATATGATCAATGGAGATCTTATCCAAACCATTTTCATTCTCACTACCATGTACCTCATTAAGGAATCTATCCTCTTGTACAATAAAAGCCTCATCAAAGTAATCAAAACAAGAATAATACATGTTGAATACAAAGAAATACTAAAAGCATGAAAATGTAAATATTTTTGTATTTTTAAAGAGATTTTGCAATTTTTTTGTATTTTTGAAATATAAATGCAAGAAATAAATGCCAGAAATCTAGTCTTATAAGCATGCAAGATTTAAATCTAACACCAAAAAATAAAGAGTGTCATAAATGGATTCACCAAAATTAATAGTGGTAAAATGGATCTTTTAACAATGCATCTATCATTCACCTCCTATTCATTTTTAATGTTTTTAATTGGAATTGAATAAGTGATGTAAATCTAGAAATGTATAAAATCAAATGAAATAAAATACATACCTCATAATGGAATAGATCTGGAAATACTTGTTTTCTAAAGCCTGTGCATAGTTTTAGAAGATTCTACAATCAGATCTGGGACTAGAAAACTGTAATAGAGAAAACCCAGAAAATTTTTGTCTTTCTAGCAGCAAGTAGTCTTTGATCTTGATAAAAGGTCAAAGACTACCTCAAGATTTTGAAGGTCATCTTTGACTTTGTTCGCGGGATCTCAGAATTTCACCGAAAAGGGTACTCAAATCTATCCTTCAATTCTTGAAACAACAACTCTAAATATCTGAAAATGGTGTTTTGGGGTGGCTAATAGGGTTTTTCCTTAGTCAAACCCCCATTTTGGTGATCTCCACCTCCATGAATAGCCGGTTGTAATCAAATGTGTGTGTGTATTGAAAGTGTAATGCCAAGATCTAATCCTCTAGATTAAAACCCTAGCATGAATATGTATGAGGAAACAATGCATAGATTTGAATAAGCTAAGAAAGCATACCAAGCCCCCAAAGCTAAAGTACTCCTACCAAACTCATAATCCATAATTGCTACCCCATGATTGTATCTTTGAATGCTTGAATGTTGATAATTGTGGATCAAGGAAGAAAGGATCTCTCTTGCTCCAAATAGATATCCACAATGGTGTGCTCACAAAAATGCTTGATCTTCTATATCATCCTCTTGTAATCTTTCATATTCATTCCACCATTGATAGCTTTCTTGCATCAATTTCTTGGTCTTGATAGCTTGTGTTGTCTCCACTTGATGGATACTTGATGAAAATGGAGGCAAATGAGAGTCTTTATATAGAGGTTTCAAGGAGAAGCTCCTAGAGTAATGTGAGGACCCATAATTAAAATTTCACCTCAAATTATGATCCAATCACAATAACCAACTAAGGAGGGAAAAGAAATAAATTAATTTTATATTAAAACATTTCTGCACTTGGATTCGAAGGCCTGACATTGATTTCGGGGCCCTCTGGGGCCAAATTTTGAAAAGGGGAAACAAATCTTGAAGGAGGTCAAAGAAAAAATCATCTTTGATCTAGGTCAGTGACGACTTAGACCCTGACCTAGGTTAGTGACGACCTCATCCTTGACCCAGGGGTCCAGATCCTGCCAGAATAGGGTAGATTGATAGGGAGAGGCACAAAATCGTATGATGAACATGATGAAGGCCAGGAGGACCTATTTCTAAGTCCTACCTAGAAAATAGATCCATAGAGAAGGGAAATTGAGGAGGAAGGATCCTAGGGATCCTAACCATAATTTCACCTAGAATGAAGGAAATAAGTGCAGAATGCATCGTAAATGCAAGTCTATCATGATAAATGTACTAAAAGAGGGTGATAGACCTATCAATATGGAAGTGCTTCCATTTTAAGATGATACAGTTAGAAATTAATTATTATTTCTCTAATCATATAAATCCATTTTCCTTAATCTTTCATATCTACCTGAAATATTTCATGTAAATTTTTTCCATAAATTCATGCACATGATAAATTTTAATCCATTATCCTTAATATTTAATATCTTCTTGTAAATATTTCCCATAAATGCATGCATGTCAAAAATTGGTAATATCATCTGTACGAATTTGGAAGTGGTGCTTGTTGAGTGGATGATAGTTAAAGAATGTCGCTTGTCACTCAAAAGGCATTTATTTCTTACCGAGTTATGAGTTACAAGTTGCACTATAGCATTGTGCAACATTATCCACCCTCCATGTGTGATGTCGTAATCAAAAATCATGGTTATGGTGCAGGTTAAGGTTTGATACATGTCATGCTTATCGATACCAACATGTTGAGTTTGTAGACAAGTTGACAACCCTAATTTGATATGTGTCAACATTCTAGTGACTTCTTGTAGAACTTTGTTTCCTTCAAGAAATTGGGTCCAAAATTAAACTTCAGCCATTGATCTTGGATCATTAGACAGTATCAAATAATATATTTAACATTATAAATCACATCTATAATAAAATCCTAATCTGCAATAAAATTGTGTCCCATCTTTTGATAATCACCAATAAAATATTTTTTTCCCATAATTAATAAATGATTAGCCAATAAAATAAATAAATTTTCAAATGGTACATAAAATTTTCCAATACAATTATTTTTTTACTTCAAAAGAAAAAAATTGGCCTCATAAAATATATATTTTTCCCCCACATAACTATATAAATCGCCAGGAATTTATGGAATTTTCATTCGGCAGGGAAAAAATCACCAATACAAACTATAAGAAGTTGCAGATTTAAAAAAAAAATTGCCTTCATTAACAAAAATTTCCCCCTAAAATAATGTACGATTCACCAAGATTTTACACTTTTTCCTAGGAGGGGGTTTCTTAAAGTTATCCCTGCTCCTGACTATGAAATTTTCATACTCTCAAGAAAATTCTTACCCAAGTTGGCCTAGTCCCAAAAAGTCACCCTAGTCATGGAAGGGTAAAAACTAATAAAATTTGTAGAGGATCAATCTCTGGTGCTAAAACCCTAAAAATTTGGATCTGTAACTTTTCCACATGTTCCTTCTCACAAGAAAAAAAGGGGAAAGTTGTTGTGGAAAGGGGTGGTTGGTTAGAATAATACCCTAGTAACTTCAAGGAGTGGACATCCTTTAATAGTGATTCATTGTTCAAAATTATCACATGTCTACTTGGAATATCAGACTAGACTTCATTAAATTTATCAATTCGAGAATGTGAGCTTGAGATGGTGGCTGCAAGGTCTATGCTTTAGTTCTCTTCAAAAGTCATCACTACTAAAGTAAAAGTATTGTTGCAGGAAACATATACTAAGAACTGAAACTATAACTTAACTCACAACTTGAAGGAAATGCTCAGTAGTAAACTAATAATTCTTTGAAAGTAAATCTATGTTGTAGGAAATAGCCGATGGTTCTGCTACCAATGGCTATAGGAGCAATAGTGCTTATCAACTTCAAAGAAACTTAACCAAGTCCTACTTGAACATGAGTAGGGAATTCACCTCCCACGTGGGCCCCCACGGAAGTGTGAATAGATTTTAAAACTCAAATGTTAAAATCTTGAACTATCATGTATTCATTAACAAAACACAAGTACATAATAGAATATCAAAGTGTATTCACTTTGTTGCTGGATTATAGTATGAACTCCTCAAAAACATCTAACTAACTCAGAATCATAAGTTCCAACTTATTTAAAAGCAATTGAGAAAACAAAACACTTAAAAACTAGGTCCTTCATTACATAGCATAACAACTTCAGTTATAGGAATGAAAACATCATTTATGCAAGAGGATAAACCATATTTAGTGCCTCAAGAATATAGGAACATCGGTAACTGGATTGACCCAGTTTGTGTTATCAACCGCAAGGCTATGGAAGTAGTGGAGCCATGATAAATTTTGGAAATAATTATTCACCTTGAAGGAACCACTTTGTCATTGAGTCCTTACTTCTTGCTGACTTATTCTTCTCCTGCAAAAGGTTCGCACACCAAAATCCACACACAAATCCAAGGCAAAGATTTATAATAAGTTTCCCTACTTTAACGCATCCTTGTCACATGGCTATAGGAACACTACCCATTAACATTAGAGAAGAGAAATACCAGATTTTCATCACAATATCTATTAGTCTATATATATATATATATTCAGTATTTTCCTTTAGTGTCAAAAGTATCAAATATACACATGGCTAAAGCATATAAACATAAAATTCTGCATAATGTTTATGAAAACCATAAGATATTTAAGTCTAGACTCGGTAAATCATAAAAAAAACAACCCATAAATGAGACTCATCATTCCCCCTAGCTTAGCTATTTGCTGGTCCCACAACAAACATAAAATTCTTCACCCTGGCTGTCAGTCTGTAATCAGCAACTATCTTCTGTCCAGATCCTCCTTTGGCAAAAATCCAATAGAATCCCTTTGTCTCTCTATTTTTTTTCCACCTTTTTGTTTCTCCCTTCATATCATAGCTGTCCAAATTTTTTGAATTGGCTAGGAGAGGAGACATCAGCAATGGCGGTTGAAAAGTCAGTGGGATCTAGAAACTCTCTCGCTCTCTTCCCAAAGAAATATACCAAGGAGCATGCCGATTCGCCATGTCAAAGTTTAGGGGTGAATGTGGCTCTTTATTTCTCAACTCGCTAGATAAATTGATCTAGCACCATTGAATGACATTTCTAGCTTCAGACAATTTAGAATTCACCAGTTGTTCATATGCATCAAATGTTGCATTTCTAAGTGGATAGATGAGCTTGCTGCCTGATTCAGATGGGGCAATTCTTAACCAATTATAATAGCAAGTTTCAAGATCTTTGGCTTTAGGTCTCAGATATAGGGGAATTTCTTGTTCTAAATCCCTATACAACTTGGCTTGAGTGTCCCCAGTTATCTCATTTTGTACCTAGGACATAAGGGCCCTAAGTTGAATGTCCCCAACATATAGTAAGGGGTTCCAAACTCGGTCATCTGGGACTTCTAAGTTGTGAAGGAAGAGTTCACACAGTAGATTTTGAATGGCTACAAGAGAGTTATTGAAAGCTTGAGAAAATTGAGTAGGCTCTAGAAATGAGGGAGATCTATCTTGCATAATGCAGGTCATCTGATAGTTCAATAATTTCTCTTTGAGGAACAAGGCATAAACTGGTGATGGAGACCTAGAGCCCATTAATTCAGGGATAAGGGATGTAACTTTGGTAAGTTTTTCTTGCAACTGTTCCACTTTTTCCTCCTGCTTAACAGTTTCCTAAAAATGTTGGTCTATAATTCTATTTAACTCTTTCCTCTACTACCTCAATTGTTCCCTTTCTAAATTTAATTGATTGGACAAATGAGAAATAATGGATAACAGGGACACAGAGCTAGACTGACCTGACATGGAATTGTCAAAAGATTTATCTACTGAAGAGAGAACAGGGGGCTTACCTTCTTTTGATTTTATCCCTTAGGATCTATCCAAACCACCATGGCTCTCTTAGTATTAGAGCATTGCTATGCAACAGAGGCCAATGTATCTAAACCCTCATTTAGAATTTTCTCTACTACCTTATTAACAAGGTCTACATCAATATCAAGATTTTCTTCATATGGACTCTTTTCTGTTGTAGGAGAAAATCTTGGTTCATCTTCTTTCATGATATAACTCTCTGAGTCATCACTATTTGAGTAATCTTTCTGAGGATTCCTAGAGGTTGAACCTTTTCTCTAAAATACATAAGCTTTCTCTTCTGAGCTGGAGTCATCACCAATGATGATGACTTTTGCATTTGTTGGCTTATCAGGAACTTGTTCTGTTTCAATATCAAGAATCTCCTGTAACATTTCCTACTACTTAATCTCAGTTCCTTGTTATTCTTGCTGAATGTTTCTAAATTCTTCTTCATTTTTCCGAGAAGCTTCTTGTTCTTCATTTGGCTCTTCAAATGGAATCTCTACAGTCACATTTGACTTCCTCCTATTGCTTCTCCTTAACATAGTTTCTTCCTTCTTTTCTGGAGCTTTCCATTTTCTAGAAGTTCTTTTGGCTACAGGAGAAGATTCCTTAGTCTATTTACCAGTATCAAGATTATTTTTCTTATTCCTATCTTTCTAAGAAACCCTCTTTGTCACAAGAGCAACTTCAGCCTTTTCTGTGGAAGTCTCCTCTTCCTCTTCATGAATTGACCTTGAAGTAGAGGAATGAGGGGAATTAGGAGTCCTAACCCTAGATTTCTTCTTGGATGAAGAACCTTGTCCAAGTTCAATAATAATTTTCCTAACCCCTTTATCAGTTTGAATCCTCTGCCCCACTCTTTGCCCAATTGGTTCTGGGGTTGGTTCTTTAAACCCTTGAAGAAGAAATTCATCCCAAGAGATTTTTGACTGCTCCCTTAAAGCTTTATCAACTATCAATTTGAATAAATAGTGGTGTGAGACAAAATTATGTTTACCCTCCTGAACTAGAGTGGCTTGCTTCCACAAGATGCTAAACATGAAACTAGGAATGTTGATGGGCCTATTGTCATGCCTTAGACAACTCAAAAATTTAAAATGGATAGAATGCAGGTATGAATGCCATCCTTCACAGGTAAAATATCTAATGACATGAGCTACACATTGTCTACATGGCTCTAGAAGAGACATTCTAGATGTACCTTGTTTCTGGTCCACCTCAAGAGGTGGGTTTAAATGCAGGGTGAACTGAGCCCTGGATGTGATCAGATCAAAATTTTCTACAAATTCCTCTCCCTCCTGTGGCAACCCCATAACTTTTGCCAAAATTGTTTGTGAAAATGGTACTCTCAACCCCTTTACTATAGCCACACCATCTTTTAATGAGCTCGGAAACTACAGCATGACTTCATCATCCCAACTAGTTAGTTTTTGGATATAATCCAACCAAACTCTTCCCTAAAAATATAGTTTGCAGGCTTGGTCATCTAACAAAAAATTATGCACAGTGGGTTCCCTATGAATGAGGTCACCTCCCATCTTCAGGTTATCAAAATACCCAAAACAAAGTTGCAGGAGATTAAAATAGGCAAGAACAAATTTGGACAAGGAAGCTTGAAAAGGCAAGTTACAGGAAGGTTTCAAACATGGAAAGTTCTAGCAGTGTAGTTCAGAAAATGAGCTCATAAGTAATATGAATTCAAATCAATAATCTCTCTTAACTACTCATAATTACTCATAATTACTCATTTCAAAGACTTTGTACTTAACATGTACTCGCCACCTTCACTTAATATGTGTGAAATAACAATGTAACACAAAACTCTTCAAAAAATGTCAAATCATGACAAAAAAATGCAAGTACGACATCATAAAATAATAGCATAAGATTTTATAAACATAATGACAAAAAAATGAGATAACTTCCCCCCCAGCTAAATTAGGCAAGTGGTCCCACACTTGCACAAGTGACAAGGCCTATGAAAAGATCGAAAAAACAAATTAAAATTGCATACCTTGGAAAGTGTACGTACTTGAATTATTGCTGAGGTGGCAATAGTTGTTATCCACTTAATGAAGAATAAATGAAATGGGTGGGTGAAAGACACAAAATGGAATGGAATTTTATTATGGAGAAGAAACTTTCATTAAGAAAGTGTTTATTAGGAAAGTGATGAGAACTTTTAGAGTGAGGAAGGAAAATGAGCATATAGCTCATTATGAGAGGTTGCAGGTGTATGCACCCAAAAATGGTCACCTAGACTTTGGGCCCCATTTATTTGATTTATCAATCCTGAATTAGTTTTATCAATAATCAATATTTTCTACATTATCAATTTCTTGATCAAATCTTAGTTTCGATCATATATTAGATTGTTATCCTTGGATTAACCATTTTATCCTAAGCTTTTATTTACTTAAAATGAATATTTCCTCCCCTTTTATTTGAATAAAAAGCCCCACCTTTTCCTCTTATCCTAAGTTGCACAAATAAAACATTATTCCTATTTTATAAAAAGGAGAAAAGCACTTTTTGTCTCATATGGACATAAAGTCAACTCCTATTTTCTCATTGGAGGATACTTTTGCACATGGATTGCTCCTCTTTCAAGCTCCATCGTTGATTGAGACTTTTGCCTCTTAATCTCCATGGTCCATTCCTTTGCATTTCTTATAAAAGGAGAGCTCTCTCCTTCATTTGCATATCCATCTCTTTCATGCTATTATATGCTGCACATTTTCTAGGTCATTTGGAGCTTTCTTTGAAGACACTCTTGCATCCAAGCTTTGAAGATCTTTGTTGCATTCCATCTAGTTCATATTTTCTTTCATAGTTGCATGATAATGGCATTCTTAGTGTAGATTTCCTTTTATGCAATAGATTAATCTCACATAGTCTAAATAGGAAGGATTTGTAACACTTGTTCTTTCCATTTCATAGTTTAGTTGCATTGCATTACATTTCATAGTGATTCTTAGAGATATTGGAATTCTTGCCCTTGTCTTCACTTGAATCTCTCATTGTGTGGTTGACTAGCAAGGTCATGAGTTCATAGCTCTAGTTGAGAGCAATTTTCAATCTTGCAACTCCATACATAGAGAGCTATGGATCGATTTGTGAGGGCTCATTCTTGAGTTACCTTGCATGTAAGGATTCATAGAAGTGCACCATTTTAGTGTGTACATTTTTGGTGCCCACTGTGGGGCAGAGTAGACTAGCTTTGTCCCTTCTTTTCCTACATTTTCATCATTTTCTGTCAATTTTTCGGCAAGTTTTTAGCGTAATTTTCATTCTTTGGTTTTCTGTCTCAGAATATCGCGCGATACTTCTCAGTATATCACACGATATACCTTATAATACCCGCGTGACACTTCACATCTCAGAAGAATCACCCACCCATATTAAGCTATATCACCTGGTGTCGGGCGAAGTATCGCCTGGCATAAGGCGAAATATCATGCAGACTCTGGAAAACGGGTGCCTATTTTTTTTGAAATTTTGCAAATGGTATCAAAAGTTTAAGTGTGATATATCATTGGAAAGGTCTTTCTGAGCCTAATCCAACCATGATGGTTTCATTTTAAGATTTTATCATTTGATCAGCTATTTTTGTAGATTATCTAATTTTTCATGTACTAATCATTGGTAGATTTTGGATTTTGCTTCTCCTAACTCTTGTTGGTCTAACAAGTTGTGGTTGTAGGTGCTCTCATTACTTGAAATTTGTCAAAAGAATGCATGTCAAAGAGGGCTACTAATGGTTTTTGTAGGGCTGCCCAAGCATAAAAACAAAAAAAAAAATCTTGCTTGTTTATTTGCTTTCCTTTTAAGTGTGGCAAAACAACTAGTTGTTTCATTTATTAGGAACTTAAGATCTTGTTGTAGGAATTCTTGGGTGGTAGGAGAAGTATGCTCTTCACCATTTTGGTGAACCAGAAAATCTTGAACCATCTTTGAATTTTGAAAACAAGAGGGTAAATGAACTTTGTTTGGTGTGTTTGGGAGAGATTCTTGAGATAGGGGAGTATGCTCTTCACCCTTGTGGTGAACCAAAAACCTTGAACCTCAAGAGTTGATCCACTTTTTGTTTAGTTGTTAGAATCCTTTATCGGGCCTACTCTTGAGCAATCAAGAGGAATGACCCAAGTGGGGACAAGCTAATACCGAGCTATTCCAACCCACTATAATCTCAAGGCTATCAAGGACACAAAACCTTGGTAGACATAACACTTATCTTCACTTGATGTGAGTAGCTCATGGGATCGCGACCATGGGGAAAGCATTGAGCAAGAATGCTTAAGGTACTCTTGAGGCCGCAAGGTCCTAGTCCTTTATGAGGAGCAAGAGGGGTGTTGTGAATGGAAGCCCTTATTAAGAACCATAGATAGAAGCCAACCTATTTTTCCGCTTAGCTTCTTGGTGCAAGGATTGATCCAAGTGGAATTACCCAGATCACCCCAAGACACTCACCATATGTGTTCCTTTGGTTATGTTTTTGACACTTCCATGACAACACCAATATCTATTGTGGGCAACCACTTTGTATGAGGCAAGGGAGCATCAAGTTGTGGGCCAAGTTGCTAAGTAATGAGCCTTGTCCTTCTAGGTAGTAATTGCTTGAATTGTCTTCGATTGTGCTATACCAGTGTAAACATTCTCAACATACAGACAATCGGTAACTTCCATAGGGTGCAATTTTATTTTGATATCACAAGTGCTTGTCTTGGCAAGGTTTCTTTTGCCCTTGTTTCAAGTGTTTGAAGACATGTTTGATCCCCTACTATTTGCAAACCTATCTAATTGCTATTGAATTTGTGATTGAAATCAGACATTTTCACCCTCACATTCAAAAACTTGAAATTAGACCTTAAAAACTCAAAATTTTGCACAAATTGGTCAAGATCAACATTAGTATCACATTAGCCAAAGAGAAATATCGCATTAGAAGGTTGTTCTTGGTGAGAAAGTTTATCTCTAAAATTGTGAGCTACATTCTTGGGAAATTCTCGTACTCTTATTGTCCAAATAATTTTCATTTAATCTCAATTTCAATTATCTTTTGGCCTAGCCCAACCTCCTGGTTCAAAAGTGCAAGGGTAGTCACCCTTTGATTTGAAGCACCTCTTTGACAGTGTTGGTAAAACCCCTTCTTCTATCTTTTCATTTCTCTTTGGACAATAGAGAACTTTGATTATCCTAGTTTGGTGTTGACATTTTGTGAGGTCATCCTATTACCAAGGGTCTTCTATTTTCAGTCTTCCTTGGTCAGTCCAGATCTTAGATCCTAGGTGTTGTCATGTTGCTCAACATCTCAATGAACGTTATGGTATCAATTGCACAAGATGGCTCTTAGTCTTCTTCTTTCTTCTCTATTTTCCATGTTCTTCTAAAGTCTTCTATTCCCATGGGAAATTCTTCTTCTTCTTCTTCTTGATTCTTTTTCTCCTACTATCTAGTTTGCATTTCTCTATTTTTCTATCATTCCTATGCTTGATTTATCCTCTTTTGGAACCATGAATATTGACTATCTAGCTTTGGAACCTTTTTTAAGAATAGATGATCTTGAGCTCATTGATGTATTCGAAAAGTGTTGTTCCTCCAAAATTCTCATGAGTGATGAATTTATGACAAAAATAAAAGAAAAATTGATTAAATCAGACACCTTTGCTAGAATCATACTCATGATCTCATCCAAATATTCTTCATCTTCTAAATCTTCTCATCATTCTTCATCTTCTAAGTCTTATCATGATTCTTCTAAACACTATTCACATTCTTCATCTTCCAAATCTTATCATGACTCTTCTAAATATTATTCACATTCTTTATTATCCAAGTCCTCTTCTTACACTAAGTCTTCAATTTCCTCTTCTTCACGATCTCGTTCTTCTTCTACTTCTCCCAAGAGTCTTACTTCTCTTCAGAAGACATACCATAAAGAGAAATGTGATAGTCCTTGTGATGTCTCTTCCACAAAGAGTGACACACCTACCTTTGATGACTATGATGATGGACAATGTAGCAATACTTATGGCACCTCTGTTCCTAAGAGTCCTCCTCATCGTGTGCTTAGGCTTACTAAAGGGTCATCCTATTGGATAGATTGTGATGGTGATCCGTATGATTCAGATTTTGAAAGAAACTTTGATGAGTTTTGTGAACAATACCTTGATTATAATCCAGCTACCACTGTTGAGGAATATAAAATGCACCGTGCTGATTTGAAATGTAAATATTATAAGAATCCTTCCTCTAAGAACTTTCATGCTGAAAATAAAGATGACACTCTCAAGCAAGTTCACGTTAATGTTGAACCTTTGTCTTGTGATGGTTCCCTTTCATCCCCTACTTCCTCCAATACCCACACACTTCCTAAAGCTTCCAAGTCTTCTAAATCTTTCACAAATTCTTCATCCAACAAAGATCCCAATGCTTTTCAAGTGGTTCCCTATAGTTATTCTCAAGAGCCACCTCTTAAAGATACTCAAGCTAACCTTCACTTGGATGCGAATACTTTCAATAATGCTAAACCTAAAGAGCCTAAGCCTTCATGCCCTATAATGCCTATTTTAGCTAGTCTTTCACCATATTTTCCAAAGTCTTCCATACAATCCCAACATGCTTCCTTGTCCTTAGAAGTGGCTTCATGTCAAAAGGACTCTAAAAATGATAAAGAAAAGAATATAAATAAAGATCAAGATCAGGAACCTTCCATATTATCCAATTCTCTTCATGATGTATCTCCTCCATTGCATGGTTCTTTTGATCCTCTATGCTCTTCTGCATTCATTCCACCATCTCCTAAGCAAGATCAAGCTATTACTTACACCGTTGAGCTTATTGATAATCAAAATAACCTTACTACACTTGCATTTTTCAAAGATGATACTTCCATTAAGGTTATTGAAAATGGTGTTGTTACTTCCGATGTTGAGCCTATTGAAAATCAAGAAAAAAATGATGCGCTTATGCTATCCAAAGCTCCTTGTCAAGATCAAAGTCTTCCATCTTCTTGTTCTACCATTCCATGTTCATTTCTACTTTCTACTCTTCCTAAGTCTTTGCAAGCTCTGAACAATCCTATCAAAGAAGTTGCTCCTATTCAAGATGTTCATGATCCTATTGTAAATCCTAATGCTCACTCTAAAGATCCTGATGTCCTTGGTTGTCATATAGATGCTAATGAACTTATTGATTATCCTTTTGCATCTTCCACTTCCATCCTTGGACCTCCTCCACAAATACTAAGGGCTTCGCGTCTTCCTTCCATATTGGGTCCTTATGTCCCTTCACTTTCTCCTCCTAATTATCCTAATTTGTCATCCATCTTGGGTCCTTATGTCCCTCCATCTCCTATCTTTCCTTAAGATCAACATAGATGCATACCCTTGAATCCTTTTCATCCATCCACCCATCTAAACTAGTCGTATTTTCCTTCTTCTTCCATAAGTCCCAAGTCTTTTGGAAGTAACTTGAATGTTCAATAGAAGAAAAAGAAGCAATACAAGAATCCATCAAAAAAAGAAGATCACCATGTCTCCTCTAATCAACATGGAGGCATAAATTCAAAAGAGATATCTAAGAAGAAAACTACAAGACAAGTATGGGTTCCAAAATCCATCATTGAAGATATTCTCTCTAACACATCAATAGAAAATAAAATGCTTAAAGCTATATGGATTCCATAGTCTCTCTTGAAAAAGTCTCATGCTGAGAAGAAAGTGAAGTTGACATTCAAGCTTCCAAAGGCTTCCACTTCATCTTTTTCCAAAAATATTATTCCATTCCATGCGCCTGAATCACAACCTCTACTAAACATTTTCCATATTCCTTCTCGTATTCCTCCATTCACATTTGAGAATTATAACAAGCACACCAATCCTCTTTTCGAAGAGTCACATAGCAATAATGAACCAGAATATGGTTCGCACTTGGACTAGAATATGGTTCATATTTCCTCCATCCTCTCACCACCCTTCAAGGTGTGTATTGACGTTGATCTTACCTTTCTTTCCATCTACCTTTTCACATTCCTTCCATTCATTATCCTTCTACCTTCTCTCATTTTTCCTCATTTGCCTATTCCTTCTGCGTCTTCCTTTCCCCTTTAGCATCTTTGAGCATATCATTTTGAATCCTTGACATATCATGGTTTATCCTTTCAAGGAGCATTATCTAAAAAGATTTCCTTCTTCCAAAAAATAAAAAATAGAAAATTCAAAAAAATAGAAAAATTCAAAAAGAAAAAAGAAAAAAAAGAAAAAATTGAAAATGTGCCATGGTGAAAACCTAGAAACAGGCGCCTTGGTAGCAAAAGTAAAGATAAATAAATTCATCCTATGATGAAAACCACTCCCTTGTGGTGCCTTGGATAAGTACCATGATGAAAACTTGACAATCAGGCATCATGCGTAGTTCTTCTACATTTTTCATCCATTTCATCTTCTCTCTTTGATCTTGACAATGTTGACCTATACACGAACATTTGGCTATCTTTTGAGCTATCTTCCGATGATCTTGCTTTCATTCCATTCATGTTTTGCCTTCGTATTTTCCTTCATTCATTCTAGCCTTTTGCTATCCTTTTCCCCCTTGGTCTTGATCTAATAAAAAGAGTAAAACATGATGCTATGAAGCCTCTTGACATGTCTACTCCTTTGGACTGCATCCTTCCTTCTTTTGCAATGTGCTTTTGTGACTTATCCTATGCTAGCCTCTCATTGCTTGTCCAAATGCGCTTTACATGACAAAATTTTTTCCCTAGCTTGGGTACTCTTGAAGAGTTTGACCTTGAGGATTTCTTCCCTTCACTCTCCTTCATTCTCATGTCTTCCATCTCATTCACCAACTTGCTGATCCCTCTTGTCCCTCACCTTTCTAGATATTGGGACTACACGATGTGATATTGCTTGGGAGTTTGATGCCTATTCTATCTGGGGGCATCCTTTGTACATATTTTATGATCCTGAAAAAATTCAAAAAAAATTGATATATGATGCTGAAAAAATCTTAAAAAGCATAAAAAGTCTTGAAAAAATACAAAAAAATAAAAAAATGCAAAAATTTCAAAAAAATAGAAAAAGTGCCTTGGTGAAAACTTGGAAACAGGCGCCTTGGTAGCAAAAATACAAAAAAAAGAAACAACTGAAAAAATCTCCAAGTGGTGAAAACCTAGAAACAGGCGCTAGTTGAGGCCTTTGCACCCTTGTCTTTTAGCATGCGTCCTCGACACCTAGCCACTTTCCATCATGCCTTGACCTTATTTGGCTTAGTCTGGAATTGGTCTTTGTCTTTTTCTAGGGGGCATAACTGTTAGCATTGGTCTTTTAGGTGCATTTGTCTCTTGGGGCATTTCACAATAGGTGTTTTTCAACACCACCCCAAACAATGTTTTTCAATACTACCCTTGCGTCGAGTGTTTCTTACACTTATCAGATGTCGTACCCAATAGTCCAAGTGTAATGTGATATTTCTCACTAAGCAGATGTGATAACCAGAGTCTGACTCTATGACCAACACACACACACTTAAACAATCAACTCGCTTGAGATATGTTGACTTTATTTTCTTTGTGTGCTGTCTATGAGGATTTCTTTGATGAGTGGTCTCTCCCTGAGAAGTTTTCAATGATGCCTAGCTAGAAGACTGAGGGTATGAGAACATGTTTTATTTCTTTATCTGCTTGTGGGTATATTTTGTTAGTCCTAACTGTCATGAGCATTTATGCTGGTCTTACTTGACACTATGGGTTGACAAGGTCTTATCCTTGACTCTTTTATGTAAATGCATGCTTCTAGCTATGCCGACTTTAATGTGTCTTGATACAAGCATAATCCTGCCATATCAAATTTAGGTAATCTCACTATGTTAGCCATCTTGACCTACATGTCTTTCATGCCTAGGTGAGATTCCCACATTTCTATCTGATAAAGATCATATTCATATCCACATAGTTATGCTAGTGTGTATTGTATGATCTTGCGATGCTACCAATAACACTCGATGATGATAATTAGATGTCTATAAGCGTTGTGACCTTGCAAGTCAACCACTTTCATAGTAGCTTGCATTTTTAGGGTCATGTTAGATAAGTTTTGCACTTTGCATATGGAGAGAGCTTTCCTTTTTATCATCTACAGACTAGTTGGTCAACTATGCTCATTTTCTGATTCTTCTTGATCATATCTTTCATTTCTGGTCTTTCATATCACATCATTTTCTATCCATTTTCGGACTCAAAATCAAAATCTGAGTCGTGTTTCCAAGTTTTCTCATTCTTCTACGTAGCTAACTGACCATTTGAGGCATAATTCTCTGATCTTTGATAGAATTTCTTCCTTCCATGTCTCTCAAATTTTCTCATCTTTCATTCGCTCTATTTCTATTCTTCTACTTCCTCACTGGGGCATGTTTCATCACCTAATGGTTAATCTATTGACCTTTCTCTTCGATTATGATTTCATTTCAATTTGATCAAATCTTTTTATCAATTCACTGTTCTCCTCTATCTGATTTTGATTTTGACTCCGAGGGGGCAGTATTTATGGGATTCTCATCCCTGATTCTCTTGATTTTCCTGATTCAGACATCTTTTGTGAGCTTTTGCTCAAATTTGAGATTCTTATCTCTTGCTTTGAATGTGATCCCGAATCGACCTCATGTTCAAAGGCCTTTGTTTATGCTTTGTCCGGATGTGATCCTGAATCGACCTTATATCTGAGTTGTTTTGTGATCCCAAATCGATCTCACATTTCAACTTCATTCTTTGACTACATGTGTTCCCAAATCGATCACACATTAGTCAAAGAGGGGCAAATGTATGCACCCAAAAATGGTCACCTAGACTTTGGGCCCCATTTATTTGATTTATCAATCCTGAATCAGTCTTATCAATAATCAATATTTTCAACATTATCAATTTCTTGATCAAATCTTAGTTTCGATCATATATTAGATTTTTATCCTTGGATTAACCATTTTATCCTAAGCTTTTATTTACCGAAAAAGAATATTTCCTCCCCTTTTATTTGAATAAAAAGCCCCACCTTTTCCTCTTATCCTAAGTTGCACAAATAAAATATTATTCCTATTTTATAAAAAGGAGAAAAACACTTTTTGTCTCATATGGACATAAAGTCAACTCCTATTTTCTCATTGGAGGATACTTGTGCACATGGATTGCTCCTCTTTCAAGCTCCATCATTGATTGAGACTTTTGCCTCTTAATCTCCATGGTCCATTCCTTTTCATTTCTTATAAAAGGAGAGCTCTCTCCTTCATTTGCATATCCATCTCTTTCATGCTATTGTTATGCTGCAGGTTTTCTAGGTCATTTGGAGCTTTCTTTGAAGACACTCTTGCATCCAAGCTTTGAAGATCTTTGTTGCATTCCATCTAGTTCATATTTTCTTTCATAGTTGCATGATAATGGCATTCTTAGTGTAGATTTCCTTTTATGCAATAGATTAATCTCACATAGTCTAAATAGGAAGGATTTGTAACACTTGTTCTTTCCATTTCATAGTTTAGTTGCATTGCATTACATTTCATAGTGATTCTTGGAGATATTGGCATTCTTGCCCTTGTCTTCACTTGAATCTCTCATTGTGTGGTTGACTAGCAAGGTCATGAGTTCATAGCTCTAGCTGAGAGAAATTTTCAATCTTGCAACTCCATACATAGAGAGCTATGGATTGATTTGTGAGGGCTCATTTTTGAGTTACCTTGCATGTAAGGATTCATAGAAGTGCACCATTTTAGTGTGTACAGTAGGAAGTGTATCACCAACGAAGGATGAAAATTGTTGTAGGAACTCTTCCTTACTCTGAGGTTTGTGATATAACTTCAACCTATGACTATTGACTAATAGTTTGAACTGAATTGGATCAACTATGGAAAGCTAGACTACGCCATTTGGAAATACTGCTATAATCTCATATGGTCCTAACCACCTGGTTTGGAATTTTCTTGGATTATGCTGATACCAGGAGTCATAGAGGAGCGTCCAATCACCAATAGAAAATATTTTATCCTTAACATACTTGTCATGCCATTGCTTGTGCTGGTGTTGTATCAATTATGTGTTGTGCAGGGAAGATTTATGCCATTCATCAAGACAATTCAAGCTCAATATTCATTCTTGCTATGCTACAGTGAGATCCATGCATAGATCAAGAGTTGTCCTTAGTGTCTTATGTTTGAATTCTATAGGCATAACTAAAAACCAACCTTATACAAGCTCAAAGAGGGTGAAGCTGGTTGTAGATTTCTAGGTAGTCTAGTAAGCCCAAAGAGCTTCAGGAAGTCGTGCAGCCCAATCTTTCTTATGGATCACTATAGTTTTGGTGAGAATAGATTCCAACTCCCGATTGGTAACTTCTACCTACCCATTAGCTTGGGGGTGATAAGGTGAGTATTTACCATGCCTTATGTTATATTCTTCCATCAGAGCAGCTATCAAATTAGAGGTAAACTGAGGACCTTGATCAGATTGAAGCTCCCTAGGTACCCCAAATATTGTGAATATGAACTCATAAAGGAATTTTGCAACATTTTTATCCCTTGGGTGCTTCATAGGTTTAGCCTCTTCCCACTTTGTAACATAGTCAATGCATACAAGGATATAAGACTTACCTTGTGAAGATGGCTCAATAGGGCTGACGATGTCAATCCCCCATTTGTCGAAGGGTGGAACAATTACCTGTGGCTGCGGGGGCATTTAATATCTCTTAGTAGGCCATCCCATGCATTGGCATTTTTCACACTTCTTGGTGTACTAAGTAGCATCTTTGTGTAAACTGGGCCAGTATTAGCCTGTAGTCAGGATCTTCAATGCTGTTCTCTTGGCAACAAAATGTCCACCACAAGGTTCATCATGACATGCCCTAAGGATATCATATGTTTCATCCTCTCTTATGCATCTTATAGTTACTTGATCAAGACTAGTATAAAACATGAATCTAGAAATCCATGAATAATTAAAGCTCTTTTTAGTCAATAGTCTTCTTTATTTAGCAGAGAAATGAGCGGGTGTCTTACCAGTGGTGAGATAATTGGTAATATTAGCATACCAGGGATTGTGTAGATAGTAGAAAGAGGTGCTCATTAGGAAAACTATTGTCAATGGCTACAAGATCATTAGGGACATGCAACCTAGAAAGAAAATCAGCTACCACGTTGGCCTTACTAGGCTTGTCGACTATGGTGATGTCAAATTCCTGCATAAGGAGCAACCAGTGAGCTAGTCATCCAGAGATTGCATGATTGTTCATGAGATGCTTAATAGCATAATGATTGGTATGCACATAGATCTCATATCCATTAATGTAGTGTCTGAATTTATTCAGGGCATAGATGATTGCAAGCAATTCTTTTTCAGTGACAGTGTAATTAAACTCAACACCTTGCAAATTTTTACTAATAAAGTAAATGGCATGCTCAATAGAGTCCACCTTCTGACCAAGGATAGCACCAATAACATAATCTGATGCGTCAGTATGAATGTGAAAAGGCAAGCCCCAGTTAGGTCCTCTCAACACTGGATCTATGGTGAGAACTTCCTTAAGCTTTAGGAAAGAATTTGCACACTCAGAGTCCCAAGAAAATTCAACATCCTTCTTCAGCAAGTTATACAAGGGTGCTGCAAGTTGACTGAAATCCTTTATGAACCTTCTATAATACCCAGCATGTCCAAGAAAATTCTGCACATCTTTTTGTTTTTCTAGAGTAGGCAATGTGCTAATCACTTTAATTTTGGTAGGGTCCACTTGAATACCTTTGGAAGATATGAAATGCCCTAAGACAACCGCTTCTTCCATCATCATAAAGCATTTCTCGTTGTTGAGAGAAAGGTTGTAATCATAGAATCTTTGAAGAACTTTGTCCAAATTTGCCTTAGCCTCATCAAAAGTATGCCCATATGTGGTAAAGTCATCCATGTAAATCTCCATGGCATCAACAGAGATATCAGAGAATATACTTATCACAGCTCACTAGAAAGTGGCATGAGCATTGCACAACTTGAAAGGTAACACTGAATAGGCAAATTTTCCCTATGGGCATGTGAACGTTGTCTTCTCTTGGTCCTCATGTGCTATCTGTATCTGATTATAACCACTGAATCCATCTAGAAAAGAGAAGTATTTCTTACCAACCAGGTTATCAAGGACTTGGTCTATGAATGGCAATGGGAAGTGGTCCTTCTTAGTGGCTGAGTTAAGCTCTCAGTATTCAACACAAACTCTCCACTTTCCTCCTTTATTGGGTACTATAACGAGAGGGGAGACCCATTGACTATCAGAAATGGGATAAATGAAGCCAGCATTTAACAACTTCTGCAACTCATTCTTAACTATATCCCTTAAGCGGGATTAACCCTTCTTTGAGGTTGGTAGATAGGTCTGAATGTAGGACTGATATAGATTTTGTGAGTGTAGAGTTTAGGATCTAGGCCTTTCATATTAGTATAATCCCAAGCAAAAGCTTGTTGATGTTCTTGTAGAAGTTGCAGGACAACTTGTTGCTGAGAGAGTGACAAAGCACTATTCATATTTAATTCCTATCCTGGACTAACTTCTAGGTTAATGACCTTTTCTGCCATAGACAACTGAGCAACTAGAAAAGACTCCATCTCATGAGGCAATAATGTATGAAGGAATTGCAAAGTTTCTGAATACTGTGGAGAATTTAGAGGTTGTAAAAAAGTTTCCAGAACACAGTCCACTTGGGGACACATTTGGGAGTACACTCCATACTCATTCATGATAATGGAGGAAATTATTTCATCTTCTCCCCTAGAGGCTACAGATGGCTCCCTAGATATCATCATTAACTAGCAGATTGAATTGACCTCCAGTTCAGTATCACCCAAGTCTGGCCAAACTATCTGGTCATCCTACAATAGAGGTTGAGCTGGGGAATATAGAGTCAGATTCTTAGTGTTGACTCCATTGGATATAGTCATTTTTCCTGACTGAAAAGCTAAATAAGCATCTGTAGTAGCCAACCATGGCCTACCTAGAATTATTGGATACCCTCCCATGTTAGCCTTTGGAGAGAGGACAACAAAGTCAACCAGATACTCCCAAGAATTCAAGGTGACTATGACATCCTCTACCATCCCATTAGGTGTAATAGTGGAACTATCAACAAGCTAAAGGATGGTTGGGGTTTCCCTAAGACCGATGATATGTAACTGGGACATTACTTCCTTGGTCATGACATTTATGGAGGCACCTATGTCAACTAGAGCATTTTGAACTTGTATTCCTTGAATAGTGATTGTAACCATAGGGCTACCAAGATCAAAATACTTTGGAACTGTCAATTTCTCCAACATTAGATCAGATAACTGTCCTAGGACATATATGGTTTTAGGATCCTTTTTCTTCCTCCTGGGCTTTTTGATACATGCTTCCTTGATGGCTTTAGTATAAGCAAACATTTCCTTGATGGCATCTAGCAGTGATATTTTGACTATCATTTTCTTTAGTTGGGTAAGCTAATCCAACACTTCTTGGTTCTCCACTGGCTTAGCTTGTTCCTCCAACCGATGAGGAAATGGGGGCTCCTGAGCTATAGGAGAGGCAGGTCTAACTGGCACTTCAGTTGGTTCTACTGAGGCATCCTCAACTTTAGTGATGATAGGCTGCTATGGAGGAGAAAGGGTTGTGCCTGATCTTAATTGAATATTATTCAAGGAAATAGCATAGCTCTGCTATTGTGCTATGGGCTTGGTACTGTTGGGATTAGGGATAGGCTAAGTAGGTAGTTGAGTCTATTTAGGGGAAGTAGTGTTGGTTACAGGAGGAGGCATTAGAGCCTACTGCTAAGGTGGTGGCATCAAAGCTTGCTGGCTTGATTGATTCATCCAATTATGTGGTTGTTGCCACCCTTGTTGAGGCTGTTGCTAGGTTTGCTAAGGTTGATGCCAACCCTAATGAGGCTGTTGCCAGCCTTGCTGAGGCTACTACCAGCCTTGATGAGGTTGTTGCCAACCTTGCTAAGGCTGCTGCTAGCCTTGATGAGGTTGTTGCCAACCTTGTTGAGGTTGTTGCCAACCTTGCTGAGGTTGCTACCAACTTTATACCCACTAAAACCACTATGCTGTTGATTTTGCCATGTATTATTACTATTAAAATTTTGAAGAGGATCATGGGGAATACCTAGTCTCTGAGCCCATGGTCACCTCTGGGCAACGTAGAGTACCTCTCCATTTTCATCGATGGCCTTAAACTCAGTGAGCATAGGTTGGGACTCTAGGCTTGCAATAGATTTGCATCGACAATTATTTTTCTTCTCCCTATAGTGTGGACAGTATTCGGCTAGCATAGCATCAGCTTCATCTTTCTTTATTCTCAGTTGTATGGTATCTAGCTATGTTGCAACATCATTGATGATGTCTTGTTTAAATTCAAACAACAAATTAGACAGCTCCATTTTTTATAGTCCTGAACCACCATTGGACTTATGAGGCAAGTCTCTCAATCCTCTTCCCTTCTTGATTGTAGCTCTAGAATAGTTCACGCATATATCCTTTATGTCAACCCAAGCTTTCTGAGTAATATCACCTCCTTCCATGAGGTTGAGGGCCTCAATACTTCCATCACCCACACCTTTTAGAAAAAGATGTTTCTAGGATTCCAGATTCAAGTTATGTTGTGTATTGTGCTGCAGGTTGAACATGAACCTAGAGAGATAATCCTCCAGGGTTTCATCATCTCTCTGGGAAATTTTTAAAATGTCATATCCTTTTAGGTCTCTTCATCTACAATAGTCCTTGTACTTTGTAAGAAACAAATTGCTCATCCTAGGCCAATCTTGTACTGCATTGGAACCCAGGCTCATGAACCATCGTAAAGTAGCTTCCTTCAAGGTAGAGGGAAACAACTTCAACTTATAAGCATCGGTTGAGTAGTCATAGCTCCTACAGAGTATGTCAAACTCAAAGAGAAACATCTCAGGATCTTCTGTGATGAGGCCATAGAACTTTGGAAGCACAACAAAAGGTATATTCTTCAGGTTTTGGTTAACTTGCTGATTAGGAATAGGAAAAGGGGCTGGGCCATTATTGGTTGGTTTTCAAGTTCGGCAAATAGGTCATTCAAATGGTATGATTCCTCTGAGGTTGTAGGTGAAGGAAATTTTTCATAGGCATCCGCAAATACATTCTCAAATGGTTCTTCTTCTGGTATGTTCTCAGCGTGGGATTCTTCAGATTCTTGATTAAAAACCTCAAATGGTTCTACTTAGATAATATTAGGAAGGAATCTCCCAAGATGATCCCTACGTCTATGCATACAAATAATGCAGAATGCAAACTAACTTAATGACTTCTAGGTTAAACTAAATTAACACCATCCCCAGCAACGATGCCAAAAATGGTTGGTCAGAATAATACCCTAGTAACTTCAAGGATTGGACATCCTCTAATAGTGATTCATTGTTCAAAATTATCACATGTCTACTTGGAATATCAGACTAGACTTCATTAAATGTATCAATCCAAGAATGTGAGCTTGAGATGGTGGCTACAAGGTCTATGCTTTAGTTCTCTTCAAAATTCATCACTACTAAAGTAAAATAATTGCTACAGGAAACATATACTAAGAATTGAAACTATAACTTAACTCACAACTTGAAGGAAATGCTTAGTAGTAAACTAATAATGCTTCAAAAGTAAATCTATGCTACAGGCAACAATCAATGGTTTTGCTACCAATGGTTGCAGGAGATACAGTGCTTATCGACTTCAAAGAAACTTAACTAAGTCCTACTTGAACATGAACAGGGAATTCACCTCCCGCATGGACCCCCACAGAAGTGTGAATAGATTTTAAAACTCAAATGTTAAAATTTGGAACTATCATGTATTCATTAAAAAAAAACTAGTACATAATATAATATCACAGTGTATTCACTTTGTTGCTAGATTACAGTATGAACTCCTCAAAAATATCTAACTAACTCGAAATCATGAGTTCCAACTTATTTAAAAGTAACTGAGAAAATAGAACACATAAAAACTAGGTCCTTCATTACATAGCATAACAACTTCAGTTATAGGAACGACAACATCATTTATGCAAGAGGATAAACCATATTTAGTGCCTCAAGAATATAGGAGCACTGGTAACTAGATTGACCCGATCTGTGTTATCAACCGCAAGGTTATGGAAGTAGTGGAGCCATGATAAATTTTGGAAATAGTTATTCACCTTGAAGGAACCACTTCATCATTGAGTCCTTACTCCTTGCTGACTTATTCTTCTCCTGCAAAAGGTTAGCACACCAAAATCTGCACACAAATCCAAGGCAAAGATTTATAATAAGTTTCCCTACTTTAATGCATCCTTGTCACATGACTGCAGGAACACTACCCATTAACACTAGAGAAGAGAAATACCAGATTTTCATCATAATATCTATTAGTGTATATATATATTTAGTATTTTCCTTTAGTGTCAAATGTATCAGATATACACATGACTAAAGCATATAAACATAAAAGTCTACATAATGTTTATGAAAACCATAAGATATTTAAGTCTAGACTCAGTAAATCATAAACAAAACAACCCATAAACTAGACTCATCAAGGGGCTTCTCCTTGAAAAGCCCCAATATAGGAATTAACCTTTAAAGGAAATAAGAAATGCATGTAAAACAAGACAAATGTAAGTATTCACCTTTCTTATCAAACCCTCATGGATGGATGTTAGGATCTGATAAACCCATGAAGATATTTGTATTCTCACAATGTGTTGTATAATCAAGGATGTCCTCACAAATGCAATTGATCTACACTTTCAAAATCCTTGATCTTGAATTAACGTATACTTAATCACTTCAATGGAGAAGAAGAGGAAAAAGTATGGATGTGGATCTTCTTGCTTTCTTTGAGAATTCCTCTACTTGGCCACCATGGAAGAGAGAAACTTGCTTCAAAATGAGAGAATATTTCCTTTAAATAGATGGAAGAAGACTTAGAGATCTTGATTTGGGAGCCTTGTATTCAAATATTGAATCCAAAAGAGCACTTTAAATCAGCAATAATTTTTTGCACATAGACTTGATTTTCTATAATGAGATTGCATATGTATAACAATGGATTTTTCTTGAACTTGTAGATGTCAAAATGAGGAGCTTTCATGTCTTTGTATACTCCTTTTGGGGTCCATAAATGATAGGTTGACCACAACTAAGGTCAAAAAATGAAACACCCCCACATTGGGCATGGAGCCAACTAAAAAACACCCCCGAGGACTACGTCAAATTTGGCCTAGTCCCACAGAGGAAAATTTTAAAATGGCCTTCAAGATTTGGGAAGTGTGAAGAGGTTCAAGGAGAGAGGAAAAAGAGGATCAGGAAATCAAGCATAAACACATTCAGATCTAGGAAATTACTAAAATAGGGCCTAATAGGTACTAGAGCTTCTAAGTAAATGAGTGCTAACTTTTTAGGCCCCACTTTAGTGGGAGTATGAGGAAAAATCATGCTCATGATAAAGTAGATCAAATGCATATGATGATCTCATCAAGTTCAAATAGACAAAGAAACATCAAGCCCCCAAGTGACTTAAGTCCTCATCGATAAAAGAGACATAGAGAGAGAGAGAGAGAGAGAGAGAGAGAGAGAGAGAGAGAGAGAGAGAGAGAGAGAGACAAAGAGAGATCAAATTACCCTAGCAAGATTGTGTGTCTTATTATGAATCATATAAATAAGGTGTCACGAAAGATGACATTGAAAGTTATAGAAAGTTTGTGTACCTTGCTAGTCAATTCATCAAGGATCTATCCTTAAGGAAAGTGTATACAATAAGAGACCTGGAAAAGGAATGACCTATTGTAAGGGAAGGTACGCTTCCTTAGGGGTTAGCAAAACAAAGGAAGGATATTTCCTTAAGGAAAGTGTATCTATAAGGGATCCAAAAGAGAGATCTATCCTAAGGTAAGGTAAGATTCCTTAGGGATCAAAAATAAAAGGAGGATCTGTCCTTAAGGAAAGTGTATCCATAAGGGGTCCAAATGAAAAGAAACATTTAAATAGTGTGTATGTGCAAAATATGAGTAGAGTGTATGCCCCCACATTAAAGTGATTGCAAATTCCTCAATGGGAGAAATTTTTTTAATGAAGTTTACATGCATCCACAAATAATGTTTTCACTATGAAATGCCCCCAAGAAAGGACAAATCAAGGGAAATAAACACATGACAAAAGAGAGCACAAAAGGGATCTACCAACTTTGGGGATAGTATGGTCATAACATAATATGTAGCATATTATGTCAAAATGAAATTTTATCATCCCCCAAAGAAATTAGAATTACAACACAATGGAATAAAAGTACGTAAGAGTTATGAAGAATATTCTTTTTAGACCAACATCATGGAGACCAAAAAGAATAGTTGTCTATAGTTTTGCATCATCCCAATAAGACAATGCAAAGGCACATTGATAAAAAATGGCATAGGTACAACACAACATGTAATGACATATAGAATAAAAGAGATACAGATAGAAGAATATTTATGAGATGGTAATTCCTTTATCACATTGCGCTAAAGGAGTAACAAGGTTCATTTAAAGAAATCTAAACAAAACATATAACAAGAAACACATCATGGGGGAACAAAATTATGAAAGGAAAACACACAGAATCCACTGCACAAGAGTATCTATTCAAGTGTATCATCTACCCCCCTATCTCATTCAATAATGTTTAGGGAATGTGGGAAACTTACAAGAGGAGCAACATCAATCATGACATATGAAACAATAGCCAGTTCCAAAAAAAGATCTTGTTATGAAGATAGGTCATTGTGTTTGTTACTAGGTCTGATAGATAACTATTGTGAAAACATATCTGGAAAATCATGATCAGTATCAAAAGTCTCATACATGTCATCAGAATTTCACTAGCATGAATATCATTGTTAGTATCATGAACATCATCATCAAGAGTTTCTTCATCATCAAGGTTAATTGTAATATAATCTAAGATATGAATAGAATTGTCATGTTTGTTCATTTTTATTTGATTTAAATTAACTTCCTCCATAGGATCAAGCATTGGTTGGTCAAAGGGAAGAAAAATATGAAGAGGTGTATGAGGGGAAGAAATGTTTTGAGAA
Organism: Chamaecyparis obtusa; assembly: GCA_027943335.1. NCBI lineage: Eukaryota > Viridiplantae > Streptophyta > Pinopsida > Cupressales > Cupressaceae > Chamaecyparis > Chamaecyparis obtusa. Next base: position 62,125 of record BSBK01002422.1, read on the forward strand.
GCATGTTGATGAGCTCTAGCACAATGTTTGTAATGATAATCATGGGCATGATAGTTACGTTTGGTCCTGTTAGAAATTTGGTTTGAGATAGGATCCATCAATGTCGATTCCTTTTCTTCTTTAGGAGGAATAACTGAAGGAACCACACTAGGTTGAGAGATGACAGTAAAAAGGACAAGTATAATAAATAGGAGGTGGAAAATAAGCATGTAAAGGAGGTATAGGTGGTATAGGCAGAACTCAACATCCAATATCATCCTTAGGTTTTCTAAGTTCACAAATCATTTTTATCTTGTAAGCTTGGTATGATCAAAAGAGATAGTCAAGACAGGATTGAGTGGCTTGGGGCATGGAAGGCCAAAATAATTCAAGGTCAATTGAGTCTTGAGGCATATAAGGCTAATAAATACTATGGTTAATTGTCACGATCTCTCAATTATGGGGACATTTAACACATTTATGAATAGGAGAAGCCAAATATTTCATGGAGGTAAGCCAAGGAAGGCCAAGATTAACTTTAAATTGATCAGAAGTGGAAATGATAGTGAAAGTAGTGTCTAAAGTTTTACCACCAAATTATGTAGGAAATAAAATAGAACCATGTAAAGGATAAATGAAACTATTGCAAGTTTGAATCAAAACATAATATTTATCATAAAAGTCTTTTTGCAATTTTTTACTAAATAGATTCTCTTTAGTTATCACATTCACCATGCAAGTGGGATAAAAAAGGGTACCATGGGAAGGATGTCATTAACCCTAGAAACAATGTAGATAGGATCATCAGATGCTTTAATTGTCATGGGAGGATCAAAGGTAATCCAAGACTAAGGAGGAGGTTGAGGTTTAGTTTTAAAATCTCAACTTGGTTAACAACATGGTTGGATTTAGTAACTTTCTCATCATAGTCAATGCACTGGGAGGAAGAAGGTTGATTAATAGTATTGGTTGAATGAGATGCAATATCTAGCCCAAGACCCCATGAGAAATTTGAAAAACACACAATACTGAGAGGGGGAGGGGATGAATCAGTATTTAACATAGACTTTACAAAACTAATAAGCAAAAAACAAAGAGCACACAACAAGAAGACAAGACACACAGAATTATCTCGTGGAAACCCAAGACGGGAAAAACCATAGCATCACTAATCCAATGGGAAACAACCCCTTCTTACAAAGAGCTACAACTCTTAATTGGCTTCAACCAGTATACTCAAGGCAACAACCCTTTTACACCAAGAGCTACAACTCTCCTTATCACTTCACTAATCAGGCTACAACCTGACCTTGAAGGCTACAACCTTCATTTCAGAGAATGTTTACAAAATAGACCAAGGATTTTACAATGTCTTCACAACAGCATGAAGACCCTTTAACTACAAAGATCCTCCGTATGAATAATAGTTGGCAGACAGAATGGATAATCAGATTTAACACTTTGTGATTTCAAAATACTACACCAGTCATTTGTAGCTAACAGTATCACTAGTATTTTAGAGACCTAGTATCTTCCTACTCTGCAATTTCCTAACTTCTTATCTTCTTAGTGCTCACACAGCCCTTCTGTGTGTCCTCGCAGTTCGAAGATGATGCTCAATGGTTTTTTGAGAGACACTCCACTCTTCTTCACATTAACTGATAACGACAGATTCTATCAAAACAACAACTATCCACACCTAATATGGCTGCATATGGTTATTTCTCCATAGTTATAAGTTTTGTAGTTCCACACCACACCCTTCCTATTTTTGCATATACTATCATGCCCTTTTTATCTCATATATTTTTTCACTGCTCTATGTATTCAGCATTCCCATGAATCCAAGAGTCAGCATCTACAGTGTGTAGTGTCTTGTTCTGCTAAAAACATTTTTAGACTATTTTCACGATGCTCAGTCTAGTGTCCCCGCAACTCTTCAGAAATGGGTCTTCCTATATTTCATATTATCGCATCTTCCAAAATTGACCAGTGTGTATCTTGACACCTCACCAAACCATTTTTTTGTCACATACCCATATAGTTGAAAAACATTTGTATGCACTGGTGTGTTCAGTTCATTTTTTAATTTGGCACCTGATGTTTTTTATTAGACAAGACGACTCCTCTTTTTCATTTTCCAATTTCATGTGTCTTCCTTTTGCATATCCTTCTAATACATCTGGTAGGTGTTACTATTCTTGGTTATGAGCTTCAAGACCACTAAAACAAATGCGGTGTTGGCTCACATTCTCAAACATAGTCCCTGTATTTTTTATCCACCATCCTTGACTACGAAAAAACATTTTATGATGCATCTGACAATCATAGTGCCACAGTCACACATGCCATTTTTAACACACCTATTCTTTAGCACACACACTTGGAAGATAGATAATTGTATTGCAGTTTATAATTAGAAAATGGCATTTTTGTGAAACTGTCGAGAGTCCTTATTGCTCCATGTTTAGATTTTTTATCAACTCACAATAGTTGGATAAATCCTAATACTCTGTAAGCATCAGTTATACACACACCTGTCGCCCTATTGTATATTCCAGAACACCTTTCCAATCTTGACAAGTCACATCTCAATCTATACTATTTCAGAGCATTAAGAAGAAGAAGCATGTTTTTTTTTACCACCACTCAAGGCTTTCTCTGCGTCTTATCTAGCTGTCACTAGGATACTACTCCATGTGTTTTACTTTGCCAACTATGCCATGTTGTAAGTCATACTTCCATTATTTATCCTCTGTTTATACTAAACAATGCATCCTGTACATTTATTTGTCTTATTACAATTGTTGAATACCCTGTGGTGTCTTAAGATGGACTACTAGATGGCATAATGAGAACTCCAGTTTGTTACAATAGTTCACGAACATTGCCTATAGTAATCATTCCTTTTTCCAGCATAGACACCTGACTATTGAACTAGAACCATCACCAACAAGGCACATATCTGACCACAAACAGGTGGCAGGATGAGAACCATCAAATTACACAAAAATGCAACAATCTCCCCCTTTTTGTCATTGATGGCAAACCAAGTAAAACACAATCTATAAGCACTCCCCCTGAGCAAATGAACCAAACTGAAAGCACTACAAAATTGAAACCGCTCCCCCATAAAACTGAACCAACTGAAACAACTCTACCAAGTTTGAATGGATCTCCCCCTTAAGTTCTACTCCCCCTTTGTCATCAATGACCATGAAACACAACAATACTAGCAGTCCAAAAGATGCAACAATGAAGTGCTTCTGCTAAAATCAGACCAACCAATTATAGAGGTGGAGTCTCTTGAACCTTTCTTCTCCAAACCTTAGTCACTTTAGTTCTTCTTTGAGGTTCAACATTATAAAATAAATCTACATTGTAGCTATTACAAAATCTAGATGTATGACCAAACTTATTGTAGCTGTAGCAAATCATATTGTACTTCCTGAAAACATTTCTTTCATGCTGATAATAATTCTTGTATGGAACAGCTCTACAATCAGCAGCTCTATGTCCAAAGTGATTACAAGCAAAATAGTAGCCATAGAAGAACGGTCTATTTACCTTGTTAGGAGTAGGCTGACTACATTCTGGTGATGAAGAGTTTGGATCAAATTGCATGCCAATACCTTTTTTTTATCTTTGGCGGGTCTTTGAGAGCCAAGAACATCATCTAATGTAACCTTACCACTACTGAAAGATAGTTCCTCACTAGAAAGCATGGAAGTTTTACCAATGTTCCTCATAGCGACAATTTTAGCTTCTAACTTGGCAATGTTATCTTCCTTTATTTGAATCTGATTTTCCAAATCCTCATGAATCTTTTTGGCCTCCTCATTCAGCAATTTAGAATCAGTAAGTTGAGTTTCAACCTCACTAAGAGATGTAGCAATCTTCAGCTTTTCAGCACTCTCAACTTGTAGAAGATCCACAAGACTTGAATTTTTGTTTTTCAGTCTTTTAATCTCAGATAGAGCTGAAATCAGTTCAAGTTCAAGGTCTACTTCATCATCTTGATCATCTCCAATTTCTTTAGAACTTGCATCCTCAATAGTCACATCATAAATAGCCATGAACTTAACTTCACTTATCCTAGAATCACTTTTGCTACTTGAAGAATCATCGCTGTCATTTCTTGAAAACGACACCTTCTTGTCCTTTTCAAATTTCCAATTCTTCTTGGCAAACCTCCTAGATTTTTAGTACTTGAATTCTTTTTCATCATTGCAGTCTTCTTCTTTATTAACCAAACACTTAGAGGCAAAGTGACCAAGCTTTCCACAGTTGAAGCATTTCACACCAGATCTGTCTTTTGTTTTTGTTAAAGCCTTTTTTCAGCCTTTTAATGAGGTAATCTATTTCCTAATTGGAGTCCTCATCTGAGCCTCCACTTGGATTGTTCTCTTTGTCCTTGCTTCTTTTAGAAGCCTTAAATGTAGATTCAATTTTAGAAGACCCTTCAACCATAGTCCTCATTTCATATGCAGTCAAGATGCCATGTAGCTTATCAACAGTTAGATTGTCTAAATCAGACATTTCTTCAACTGCAAAGACTTTAGCATCAAGTCTCATGGGAAGAGATTGAAGAATCTTTTGAACAACAGTCTTCTCTTCAACATCATCACCTAGACCTATTAAAGCATTGACAACTTCATCAACATGTAGAAAATATGTAGTAATATTTTCACTATCCTTCATTCGAAGACCTTCAAAAAAATCCCGGTGAGTTTGAACTTTGGCCTTTCTGACTTTGTCATCACCTTGATATGCATTGTGCAATTTATCCTAGATTTCTTTAGCTGAGTCACAATGCATGACCTTTACAAACTCAGCTTTTGTTAGACCACATAAGATTGCATTCATGGCCTTGACATTGTTCTCAAATTCTTTCTTATCATCAGCATCTATAGGAGGAGTAGCAGGGATTTTATAGCCATTTATGAGACTGAGGTACACATCGCAGCCAAGAGACATAATGTAGGTTTTCATACGAACACTCTATTGGCATTAAGAAGAATTGCCACTAGTGACAACACTTATTTGCATTCTCAGTGCAAACCGAGCAGAACAATGCAAACTGAGCAGAACAGTGCAAACCGAGCAGAATAGTGCAAACCAAGCAGAACAGTGCAAACCAAGTAGAACAGTGCAAACCGAGTAGAACAGTGCAAACTGAGTAGAACAGTGCAAACTGAGCAAGACAGTGCAAACCGATCAAGACAGTGCAAACTGAGCAGGACAGTGTAAACTGAGTAACATTATGTCTACCGAGTCACCAGTATTTACCGAGTTCAAAACCTACCGAGTGGTTAGTATGAACCGTGCCTTCGCTTCTACCAAGTGCATGACGATGCTGAGTAATGCAGTGGACACCGAGTATCAGAAAGTCACCGAGTTAGTTTGCAGGAACCGTGTAACCATACTTGGGCCGACTTAGTGGCACTTATGTTTATTTGTCAAGCCGACTTTGTAATTGTAATTAATTGTTTAGACTTGTATATAAACAATGTTGTAAAGATGTCAAGATGTAATAATAAAAAATGAGTATGTATGTGAATAAAAGGAAAAGGCAGAGATAAGCGAATTACAAAGGGCTACAGCAGTATAGGGAACAAAAAAGACAAATTCATCACAGAAGGTGATCAGTACATTCAGTGAATCTCAATCAGCAATCCAGTTGCAAAGCGAGAGATCTACTATTTCATCCTAACAGGTGAATCAGTACTAAAATCCTTTAACCAGGTAGACTTAACAGTCTATTGTAAAATCTCTTTACCGAGTGCATACTTCATTGTATGTTTGTAAATCCTTTAACAAGGTGGATTTAGCAATCCTTATTGCTCCTAACAGGGCAGATCATCAGAAGTGATCAAATTGTAAGCCTTAACTGGCCAACTTTATTCTGCAGTACTAAAGCTTTGTGGGTTTCATCCCCACCCCAGTTTTACTTTCTTTTTGGAAGGTTTCTGGGTAACCAAATCTATGTGTCATTGTTGTGAATGCTTTTAAGTTTCATGCTTTCTATATGCATAAGGAAAAAGTGAACTATATGTTAATACATCTGTAATTGTAAGAAAATTTGAAGTTACTGATTCACCCCTCCCCTCTCAGTAACTCGGTTAATCCCTGAATATTTCCAACAATTGGTATCAGAGCTTTGTTGGTTCTCAAAATAAAGCTTAACTAGCTTGAGCAAAGATCTAGGACAATGGAGGTATTCAAACTGAACAAGGTGATTGAAAATGAAAAGCTAGATCTGGAAATGGCCATAGCTAAACTCAAGGAAGCAAAAGAACATCTTTCCCAATCCCTAAGAAGAAGGAAGGAACTTGCAAATCAGATGAATGATCAGAATTACATTGAAGAAAAGGTTGAAGATCTTTTTCCCTCAAATAGCTCAGATGAAGCAAACAATGCTATCAAAGAACTCCTAGAAAAGAATGGGTCTCTGCAGGAAGAAGTGAGAAAATTAAAAAGAGAACAAGAGCTACACTCAACAAGATTTTGTGAGATCTTAGAACAAAGAAACAAGTTGAAAGATGAATTAGATGGAAGGAACAATGAAGTCCAAAATAAAACCCTTAAGCTAGAAAACCTAATTGATCAGATCTCCCATACAAATGAGGAAATTCTAAATCTAAGATCAGAAATAGAAAACACAAGAGAAGAACTAAGATCTGAAAAGGAAATCAATCTAAGATTGGTGGATGACCTAAACACCGAAAAACAAATCAATGAAGGAATGCTGAAAAGCCAAGAAGACTAGAATCAGCTGTATGAGTGAAATCTGCATAGGCAGAAAGGAAAAGCAGGACTTGGATACAAAGGAGAAGGTGAATCTTCTAGGCAAGGTACTCAAAGAAATCAAAAACCTACTTGTAATCATTGTGGTAAAATAGGACATACTACAAATAAATGTTGGAACAATGAAAAAGCAGAATTCAATGGAAAATGCTACAACTGCAATCAACATGGTCACAAAGCAAATGAATGCAGGGAAAAACCAAGATTCAGAGGTAATTGTCACAAGTGCAACAAACAAGGTCACAAAGCATCCGAGTGCAGATCCAAGACATTCAATCTAGCAAAATAAATTATGAAAGCAATGTTTGGATGGGACTACAACACCTGGTGTAGATGTCATTACTGTGGAGAGTATGGACACATTGGCATGAACTGCATAAAACATCATCTAAGGAAAAGAGATACTACCGTAAGATGCTTCAAATGCACTAAACTCAGTCACATAGCCAGAAACTGCATGAATGCTAGTGAAGTTGAAGATGGAAAGAAGAATGAAGCAACTAAGGTCAGGAAACAGGTGAGACAAAAGTGGATTCCTAAATCTACCGAGAAAACCAGTCCAAGTAATGGAATGGGTGGCTCTGCCGATTCAAACTAAATTTCCAAGAAAGCACTGGAACTGTATTCTCCTAGACAAACCTCAAGCAGTTCCAGAACTGAATTAAAAGAAAGATCTAAATCAGCATACAAGATGCAGTAAGATCACAGGAAGGTCAGTACCAGTCTTAACCGAACAAGGTTGGTATTAGTCTTTACCGAGCGAGGTCGGAGCAATATGAATTCTTGAGTTTACCGAGTTGCGAAGTCTTCACCGAGAAATTAATTCTTAGTGGGTGACAGTCTGTCGGAATTCATACCCTAATTTGTACTGAGCATTAATAACAGAGTTGTAAACAAAAGGCAAGAAATCAAACTCATTCCTCACCGTGAATTTTAGCACTTTGAGAGCAGAAAACTTCAAGAGCAATCCAACGACTCAAATACCTTTTGCGAAAAGAATTTTTTGTGAGCTACCATGGCATCATCCAGCACCTCAGTGAAGAAAGGATCTGAAATGTTAGTCCAAGGGGAATGGAAAGCACCAGATTTCAAGATCATGCCCGCAATTGCAGCAGCCCTAGACCCGAACGGAGCTTAATCTCAGATTCCTCCTAAGGTACTACTTATTAATGATATTCGCAATCATTTCAACTGTGCAATTCATGAAATGGGGAACCTAGAACTAGATATTGTGCGTGAAGAACTGTGTGTAGATGGTATTCTGAAACCCGAGCACAAACATCTGGAAGATAAGGGATTAGTTCACATTGCACATTTGCCTCGAAACTTTTGGGAAAAATGGGTTAGATACATTCTCAGCCGTATACATGATGGCAAGATTTGGCTTGAGCAACCCATAGAGATCACCAAGAAGATGATTCATCAAATCACCGGTCTTCCCATGTTGAACAAAGCAAAAACTACCAAAACCTTAGGTCAGTCGAAACTGGAAAAGAAAACCCTAGCCGAATGGGACGGTAGAGGCATGAAAGTTAGCAGCATTACCGATGCTGAACTAAAGTTTGGTACACACATAATTGCCCATAAAATATACAGTTCAAGTCGATAGAATAGTGTCTCCTGTGAAGCTATTGACCTAGCATACAAAGTGGTCAAGAACAACTTATCATTTGACCTTGCAGATTTATTGTTAAAACAGTTTAACAAGAACATGGAAAGCATTCAAACTTCCAAAAACAATCCATGTAATTTTGGATCCCTACTAGTCTGTTTATTCTTCTATGTTCAAAAATTCTTCCCTTCCAAAGGAAAAGTTGTATGGAGAAAAGATGTGCCAGCACTTTATGAGATAAATGAATACATCTCAGAAATGGGTGAAAATTTTGAAAGCATCATGGACAGTTATTTTGAGTCTTTCAAAGAGAAAATGAATGACAGATTCTGGATTCCACAGAAGTTGGTGGAGGATTACAAGGATGACATTTGTTTCATGGTAGACTGTGACAATGTATATATTCAAGCAGCTAAACCGAGGATTGTATATGTAAAACCTCTTCCTTATGAGGTAAATATTGATGAAATCAAGAATATCATTGAAGCCCTTCTTAATCAGCTTGTTAATCCCAAAGCTCCATATTTTGGAACATATGATGAAGCAAAGGTGAGAATTGAATTAAGCATAAAAATTCCACAGGTGGTAAACAAAGGAAAGAAGAGGATAGCCAAAATGCAAATGCTAACCAAGGACAAAGGAGATAATGATGAAGAAGAAGAAGAAAAGGATGAGAAAACAGAGGAGCCAGAACCTGCAAAGAAGAAAGGAAAGGTTTTTATCACTAAGGCACCTAAGCCTCCCACTGCTGTATTTACAAGGAGAAGTGCAAGAGGTAAGGCAGATAAAGATAAGGCAGACAAAGATATAGTATTCAAAAGGCCTCCTCTAAACTTTCAAGAGAGGATCAAACTTTTTAGAGATGGATCAGGATCTGGAGCAAGTAACATAAAATCTTTTAAATATGAAACCAGATCGAAAACAGAACAGAAGAAAATAGAAGATGCTGTTATTGAAAAGATGGGACAGTGGAAATACTCTCCTGATGAAATAGCCCCACAAGTTCCAGCAGTCTTATTAAATCCAATAAAAATGAGATGGAGCAATGCAAAGCAAACTGTGATAGACATATTTGATCAAACCCTGAGACAGTTAATGCCGAGCTTGAAAAATGATGAAGTAAAGAAGGCATTAAAAGAAAATGAAAGTAAGATGACACTAAGGTTCAATACTTGTTTGATTTTGATCAACAATATTGAATCGGTTGTGAAGGCTGCAAATGCCACATGGAAGAACATATACCATCTTCACCAACTGAGTATTGAAACAGTAATAATAAAAGATATTGAAGATGACAGTGATGAACAAGAAGAAGCCACTGAGGTAGATGATACTGTGAGGATAGCAGTAGAAGTCATTGCATCACTTCCTACCTCTCCAGTAAAAGTTTCTACATCTAGCCCGGAGACACCTTCAAGCATGGTTGTGACAACTTCAACTTTTGTCCAATCACCTATAGCAACAACAGAAGCAACCACCATTTCTTCTACCGAGTTGCAGTCTCCCATTTCATCAAGTTTTCCAGCAGTAAGTATTCCAATTTTTGATTCTACAAGTGTAAATATTTTAAGTTCTCCAGTAGACAGTGTGCCAGTCTCTATAGCCAGTCCAACTATGTCTATTGTCACTACTACTAAGGCATTAAGTACAGATAAGCCTAAGGCTCTACCGAGTATAAAATTTTTGGGTAAGAATATAGTAGAGGATATAGACCTAGATGAAGAAATAGAGATTCCAACATTATATTTTGCAAATCTATCAGCGGACCAAATGCAAAATATAGGTGAAATCCTCCAAAGGAAAGCAAAGCAAAAGAAGCTTAAAGAGGAGAGAGACAAGGAATATCAAATCATTAAGGATGCTAAAGACATTTTGTCTGATGCATTAGGTATTAAAGTAGACTCCTCTCAACATGTTTTGCTACAATTAGCTGAAGCAGTAAATAAATACAATGAGGATTCATCTGGGACAGAAAAGTTAGTTGAAAGAGCTGAGAAAAGATTCAACAATAAAGTGCTTGAGCACATTGCTCAGCACATAGCCATTAATCAAGTAGAATTATCTTCAGACTTGTCAAATATTGAATCCACCTATTCGAATGTCACCTCTCTTTTGGCCAGACTGTGCAATATTGCCGAGTTCACAAAGGATGTTAAGGATAAAATGAATAAAATGGATGAGGATATGAAGATTAGCATACAGAAGCTGCAACTTGAACCAAGTTCAAGCTCTACTCATCACATGAAAGTCTCATACCTATCAAATATGCAGTCAGATCTACTAAAAGAAGACACAAGGATTTGGTCCACACTGCTAGACATCCAGAATATGATCCTTCCCATCATGAATACAATGTATAAGCACATTGAACATTCTAAAATATTGATTCATGACAATCAGTTCTCTATAGCAGATCACATGATTGAACTCTCTGCAGATTTCTAAATTGCAATCCAAACATGCAAGATTCTGCAAGAAAATTGGGACAAAACCCTGGCACTAATCATGAAGGTACATTCTGATTTTCTATCAAATTTTGGATTCTCTCTGTAAATCACTTGTATATAAACCTTTGGCATTATCATAAAAAAGGGGGAGATATGTATAGAAGGAGATATGTAAAGGGGGAGATATGTATAGAAGGAGATATGTATAGAAGGAGATTTGTATATATAAAAAGTTAGCACATTGAAAGGGGGAGATAATGTATAAAGCCCTATGACAAAAAAAAATCAATAAGTGTATATAAGTTTTGAGCAATAAGTGTTTTTGTCACTAATGCCAAAGGGGGAGATTGTTGGCATTAAGGAGAATTGCCACTAGTGACAACACTTATTTGCATTCTCAGTGCAAATCAAGCAGAACAGTGCAAACCGAGCAGAACAGTGTAAACCGAGCAGAACAGTGCAAACTGAGCAGAACAGTGCAAACCGAGCAGAACAGTGCAAACCGAGCAAGACAGTGCAAACCGATCAAGACAGTGCAAACCGAGCAGGACAGTGTAAACCGAGTAACATTATGTCTACTGAGTCACCAGTATTTACCGAGTTCAAAACCTACCGAGTGGTTAGTATGAACCGTGCCTTCACTTCTACCGAGTGCATGACGATGCCGAGTAATGCAGTGGACGCCGAGTATCAGAAAGTCACCGAGTTAGTTTGTAGGAACCGTGTAACCATACTTGGGCCGACTTAGTGGCACTTATGTTTATTTGTCAAGCCGACTTTGTAATTGTAATTAATTGTTTAGACTTGTATATAAACAATGTTGTAAAGATGTCAAGATGTAATAATAAAAAATGAGTATGTATGTGAATAAAAGGAAAAGGCAGAGATAAGCGAATTACAAAGGGCTACAGCAGTATAGGGAGCAACAAAGACAAATTCATCACAGAAGGTGATCAGTACATTCAGCGAATCTCAATCAGCAATCTAGTTGCAAAGTGAGAGATCTACTGTTTCATCCTAACAAGTGAATCAGTACTAAAATCTTTTAACCAGGTAGACTTAATAGTCTGTTGTAAAATCTCTTTACCGAGTGCATACTTCATTGTATGTTTGTAAATCCTTTAACAAGGTGGATTTAGCAATCCTTATTGCTCCTAACATGGCAGATCATCAGAAGTGATCAAATTGTAAGCCTTAACCGGCCAACTTTATTCTGCAGTACTAAAGCTTTGTGGGTTTCATCCCCACCCCAGTTTTACTTTCTTTTTGGAAGGTTTCTAGGTAACCAAATCTATGTGTCATTGTTGTGAATGCTTTTAAGTTTCATGCTTTCTATATGCATAAGGAAAAAGTGAACTATATGTTAATACATTTGTAATTGTAAGAAAATTTGAAGTTACTGATTCACCCCTCCCCTCTCAGTAACTCGGTTAATCCCTGAATATTTCCAACACACTCCAGAAGGAAAAGTTATTTCCATCAAAGAGAGGGGCACAGTTTGTAGCTAGACCTTCTAATGGACTCATGATTGACACAAGGATCGAACTCACAAGCTTTTAAGCCCGGGAAGAGAGTGACCGGATCTAATACCAATTGAAAAATGCATAATACTGAGAGGGGGAGGGGGTGAATCAGTATTTAACATAGACTTTACAAAACTAATAAGCAGAAAACAAAGAGCACACATCAAGAAGACAAGACACGCAAAATTATCTCATGGAACCAAGATAGGAAAAACCATGGCATCACTAATCCAATGGGAAACAACCCCTTCTTACAAAGAGCTACAACTCTTAATTGGCTTCAACCAGTATACTCAAGGAAACAACCCTTTTACACCAAGAGCTACAACTCTCCTTATCACTTTGCTAATTAGGCTACAACCCAACCTTGAAGGCTACAACTTTCATTTCAAAGAATGTTTACAAAATAGACCAAGGATTTTACAATGTCTTCACAATAGCATGAAGACCCTTTGACTACAAATATCCTTTATACAAATAACAGTTGGTAGATAGAATGGATAATCAAATTTAACACTCTGTGATTTCAAAATACTACACTAGTCTTTTGCAGCTAACAGTATCACTAGTATTTTAGAGACCTGGTATCTTCCTACTCTGCAATTTCCTAACTTCTTATCTTCTTAGTGCTCACATAGCCCTTTTGTGTGTCCTCACAGCTCGAAGATGATGCTCAATGGTTTTTGGAGAGACACTCCACTCTTCTTCACATTAACTGATAACAACATATTCTGTCAAAACAACAACTATCCACACCTAATACGGCTACATATGGTTATTTCTTTGCAATCATAAGTTTCATAGTTCCACACCACACCCTTCCTATTTTCGCATATACTTTCATGCCCTTTTTATCTCATTTATTTTTTCACTGCTCTATGTATTCAGCATTCCCATGAATCCAAGAGTCAGCATCTACAGTGTGTAGTGTCTTGTTCTGCTAAAAACATTTTTAGACTATTTTCACGATGTTCAGTCTAGTGTCCCCGCAACTCTTCAAAAATGGGTCTTCCTATATTTCCTGTTATCGCATCTTCCAGAATTGACCAGTGTACATCTTGACACCCCACCAGACCATTTTTTTTATCACATACCCATATAGTTGAAAAATGTTTGTATGCACTGGTGCGTTTAGTTCATTTTTTGATTTGGCACCTGATGTTTTTTATTAGACAAGACGACTCCTCTTTTTCATTTTCCAATTTCATGTGTCTTCCTTTTGCATATCCTTCTAATACATCTGACAGGCATTACTATTCTTGGTTATGAGCTGCAAGACCACTAAAACAAATGTGGTGTCGGCTCACATTCTCAAACACAGTCCCCGTATTTTTTATCCGCCATCCTTGACTGCGAAAAAACATTTTTTGATGCATCCGACAATCATAGCGCCACAATCACACATGCCATTTTTAACACACTTTTTCTTTAGCACGTACACCTAGAAGATAGATAATCATATTGCAGTTTATAATAAGAAAATGGCATTTTTGTGAAACCATCGAGAGTCCTTATTGCTCCATGTTCAGATTTTTTATCAACTCACAACAGTTGGATAAATCTCGATACTCTGCAAGTATCGGTTATACACACACGTGTCACCCTGTTGTATATTCTAGAATGCCTTCCCAATCTTGACAAGTCACACCTTGTTCTATACCATCTCAGAGCGTTAAGAAGAAGAAGAAGGACATTTTTTTTTACCATCACTCAAGGCTTTCTCTATGTCTTATCCAGCTGTCACTAGGCTTCTACTCCATGTGTTTTACTTTTCCAACTATGTCATGTTGTAAGTCATACTTCCATGATTTATCCTTTGTTTATACTAAACAACACATCCTATACATTTATTTTTCTTATTACAGTTGTTGAATACCCTGCGGTGTCTTAAGATGGACTGCCAGATGTCATAATGAGAACTCTAGTTTGTTACGACAGTTCACAAACATTGCCTATAGTAATCATTCCTTTTTCCAGCATAGACACCTGACTATTGAACTATAACCATCACCAAAAAGGAACATATCTGACCACAAACAGGTGGCAAGATGAGAACCATCAAATGACACAAAAATGCAACAAAATTAACCTAACTTTACAATATGTTGATGCAATAAATTTTTTTCTTAAATGTTAAACATACATTAACCAATACAAATGTGGAATAAATGAAAAATATAAGTTAATATAACATCATTACATAAGACAAGACATTACAAATTAATGTTCATAAAACTCAGTTAACTATCCCAAGGGTTCCAAGACATAGTTACATATAAGTTAACTAAACTACTAAGAACAATCTAACACATAATTACATGGTCTATCTTAGGTTTTTTTTAAAACCTCAAATTGAAGTATTCCTAATCCTTTATTTAATCATAATAAAAAGAACATAAATCATAGATTACACTAATATATTCATTACAATTGAATACTAAGATGCATTCATTACATCAATATAATCAGAGGTACATACAACCAGATACATACTGATACATCATAGTCTTCAATATAACACATCTTCCACTGCACATGTCATAAGGATAACCATAATACAATAAAAATACATATACATATTTTGATACAATGTTAATAACTAGTACATAAAATGGGATACAAGATATACATCTCATGATGATAATAAGAAAGTCTTCGAGCAATGAACAAGAAGATAAAAGTAGCATCAAGAATCATCCAAGTACAAAGTCACAAATGTTGGATCTCAATGGTAATAGAATCACTACCACCTAATCATGTGGAACCAAGAAGTCCACTCCCACTATGTTGAGGAGATAACACCAGGCCTCACTCAAAGAAAAGCTAAACAAGAAAGTTTATGCAATGGTACACATATAAAATGGTTATAATGGTTATAAGGTTATCAATTATAAATGATCAAGACACAAATAAGGTGTACCAAATACAACATAGGAACCTAGGACACATATAGGAAAGTGTCATCACATAAGTCAACTCTAGAGTTAGCCTGGTAGTCTCTCTACACCCCGGCCCCCTAGTGACTCTACATGATGTCAGTAAACCTCTCATACAAACAAGGTAACTAACTATGCAAGACCTCAATCAAGCATCTTCTCCCACTCCCATCCTAGCTTGTACTAGCACTCAAGGCATGAATGAGACACATAATTATATTATTAATGTTTTCTATAAATAAATTTATTAAGTTATCACTTACTAAGTCAACTTACAATGAGTTACCTTGGCAGCCTCTTAGGGCTCGCGCCCCCATTGCAATCCACTTCCCTCTATGCTCCTAGATAACCTACCCTAATTCTCCCAACAAATAACTAAAGAGAAAGAAAAAACCAAAACCATAAAAGAATTCTCATAAACCAGTAAACCATGAATTTCCTCAAAGACAAGTGTTGTAGCATAACAACACTATATCATCCTATAGAAGGATCCAAACTATCCATCCCATTCTGGACATAACAATCACCAATCCACATGGTTACCATATTGATATATAAATCAATAGCATCACTCTTCCAAACATGGAGTAAAACATAATCCACAAAGATCATCATTCAAAACATAGAAAAATCATAGTAGAGAACACAAGGTGACCAAGTAAATTAGACTCAATTATAATAATGATCATTGCCCTTTTATGGTTAAATTAAATAAATATCAAAACTCAATAAATAAAATGAGATCACTCAGAGGTATTCACAAATCCATACAAGATCTAATTGGGACTTCAAAAATGGTTACAAATATTCTCAATATAAAACCAAAGAGAAAAATATATCAAGTCATATAAAATCATGATGATCAAGTCCTCTTCCATAATAGGCATCTGGAACACATATTGGTCCTAAAACCAAAACATCATAAGTACACTCTCAACGAGTTCACAAAAATCATGATCTTAAGTAAATATGGTTGGGTAAAAATAATCAAGACCAAAACATCCATCACAATGCATAGAAAAGATACACATAAAATCCACATAAAACATATCCCAAGCCTCTAGTTCACATTTCCTAAAAGCCAAGTTAAACCCCCAAATCCATAAAATATACACAACAAGGTTTAAGCAACAAGCATCAAATCACAACTCCGGTCATTTAAAATAAAACATCTTTTCTTAATTAGAAATCTCAGTTTGATTGAACTTTGACTAGTTTGCCAATAAATGCATGTCAAGACAATTTCCACTTATATATATCTAATTATAAATTTGATATCTCAATATATATAAATATTCCTTTTTACAAATAAATAAAATCCATTACATAATTAACATTTTTTTTTATAATAATAGTAAATAAAATTAATAATTAACTAACATTATTAATTAATAAAGATTAATATTAATAAAATTAATTATTAAATGTTAATATTTATTAATAATAATATAAAATAATTTTTATTTTATTTTTTTGAATAAAGTGGTAGATCCACTTGATATATTAGATTAATATTTTAATTGGTTCAAAGGGCTCCCAAAGAAAAGAACCAAAAAGAAGAACTCTGATCCTTGCCCATAAATAAAAATGGGAGCCTAACTCCAAAAGTGGAGTTTGGTAAGAGAGAGATTAGAGAACTGAACAAAAGTATCACCCATCCCCATTAGCCATAGGCATGTATACAAAATTATCAACCTATCGACTACTTGAGAAGGTATAATGAGGCCATATGCTCATAATAAAATACGTATCATGTTGGAGTTACAAATGAACTAAGAAGAGTAAAGAAACCAACAAATATACATGAGCTTAGAAAGTGAAGTCCCCAAAGAAAAATAAACATCAACAACCACTTGAAGAGAGCCATGAACCTACATTCAAAACCTACATCCAAAACTACAAGAGAGATATCCAAAAAATAATTCAAAATGTAAAAAAAAACCTGCTACTAAAGCATAGCAACAGACTCATCAATATGACCCAAATAAGGTTCAAGCATTGAGAAGAAGGATGATGTAAATTATAAGCACATGCATGATAAATAGTCCTATTATCAGATGGGGAACTAGTCACAGGGAAGAATACCAAGGCAAGAAAATCATCTGAAATAGGCCCCAAGATAGGGGCTTCTCAATCCTCAACATCAGAAGATACTCAGTAATTCTCTAGGTAATAATCCATATGAAACACAATGCAAGAAGAAAAAAGATCAGAATGAGCACCAATGCTAATCATTTGAAGAGAGTGCATTGACATTTTGAGAAAATAGGAACCAAACACAACAAAATAGAGAGTACACTATATATTCTTCACCAAACAAACTACAAAGATAAATCAACATGCCAACATCATGAAGGATATACAACACTTGATATCAGACCGTGTGGTGGAAAATAAGAGGGATTGACATCAATGACTACAAAAATAAGAAGTTTTGAGATGATAGAGGGCTTCAAAAATATGACAAGGACACAAAAATTTAAAGATTGGATATAGGAAATAAATGCGCATGCCTAAGATCATGATAATTTGATATGCTTTCAAAAGATAGTCCCATCAATTTAGAACTCCTCAGAGTTAACATAGAAAAGTAATAATAATAGCCACCTTAGCCGAATGTATACTCATACAAACTGCATCCATAACATAACAAATGTTAAAGGAACACAATCTTCCAACATCATCGAACTCAACTACTAAATCCATTATAGGTAATCAATGACAATCAAATCCAATATCATAGTGGAGGATAATATACTCACATAGATATCCCAATCCCAACAATATAAATGAATCATAATAGTTGTGATTACTGAAAAGAGAGAAGATCCACGACATTAAAATACTTTCCAAATAATAATGAGAAACCTACCATCGATGAAAGAGACCATTGGCATGTGATAACAAAGACAAGCATAAGCTAAATAAGCATTACAAACATGAAGATTTAGCCACCAAATTAGCCCCATAAGGAAGATTCCATTTGAATAATATCACAGATCAGAAAAGGATATAAGTGCAAATCACATTCTACCACCAAGATGTCAATTTCCAACATGGATCAACCCATATTTTCCAAATAATTTGCCAAGGTATTACCTTCTCTATATACATGTGAAATAGTTACCTTCACAAAGGAATCAAGAATATTCCAAATTTTATCAAGTATATATTTAAGGGTCCAATTCACAACAAATCTAGAAATGCATGCATTAATAATAAGAGCAAAATCACCTTCAATATGAATGTGAGAGAAGTTCAATTTTTTTTTCCATGATGACACCTTCCAATAAGGTCCAAGCCTCATCCATATTGTTAGAGCCAAGATAGATAGATGAAGCTTTGAAGGAAAGGACACAACCATGATGATTATGCATAAAAACCCCGACCCCTGAATCACCTAGATTTCCTTTGGAGGAAGCATCAAAATTTAGTTTGCAAAAACTCAGATTAGGGGGGTGCCACTTAACACATTTCCTATTAATGAAACACTTTCTGATTCTAGGAAAAATAAGAGAAATCAGAATGGTGATCATCTTCCAATTAGTAATAAAAAAATTATCCTAGAAAGAGAATACAATATTTGCATTAAAATGAGTTTGCACATAGGAATTGACTTGCTTTGATATGTGGTTTTTAATAATAGAAAGAACATAAGAAATATATAAGGAATTCTTTCTAAAAATACATTTATTACACTCCCACCAAATTGACCAAATAACAGTAGATGGAATAATAAACCAAAGGAACACAAATAGACAAGAAGAGTATAGATTTGGCCATGATTTAAAAAGATCCCAAAGAGAGAATGGAAGTGGAAAAAATATTGACAGCTTATTCATCACATAAGACCGACATTGAGAGGAAAAGTCACAATGTATGAATAGATGATCCACATTTTCATCAATTTTGTCACAAAGAATATAGTGAAAGGGGGGTGATATGTAAACGGCTAAACTTGTCACTGGCAAGAATTTTATTTTGAAGAGCGAACCTAGGAAAAAAATCTACCTTAGGTAGAACAAAGCTATTCCATAAAAAAAGAAAGGTACATTATGATAATATTTGATTCTCAATCTGACATATAGCCTTGTATCCTTCTTTAACTAAATACTTTCCTGACTTGGAGGGGCACCAGATCAACCTATCAGCACCTTGAGATAGATAAACTACCCAAGATCCCAGAATTCTATTAAAGTTGTAAATCTAATGTGATGACAAAGGAAGAGAGGAACGATCCTTCCAATAAACTTTATGGGAGATGATGTCAAGAGAATCAATTTAGTCAATTAGGTTAGAACCCCAATTTGATGTGAATATGTGAATAGAATCACTAAGGGAATCAATATTTTTGAGGGGGGGGGCGTGGCCATTCCAAGAATCATTCCAAAAAATAATGTTATCCCCATAGTGCACTTTCCATGATAGATAGTCTGATACCACTCCTCTAGATGAGATCATGAAATTCCAAACAATTGACCCATCCAGGGGGCTGGATATTGTGAATATTCTATAGGGGTTAGAAGAATCAAGATATTTGGCATGCATACTATGACACCATAAAGATGATGGCTTAGAAAACATATTCCAAACAAGCTTTCCTCCAAAAGATTTATTCCTAATGGAAATATTATGCAAGCTTGCCCCACCCACATCCTTATTAAGTGATAACGTATTCAAGGAGACCAACAAAATTTTATTTTCATCTAACACATTAGATTTCCATAAAAAGGATCTAAGTATATTTTCAATTAGAGAAATCATAAATTTTGGAGCTTGAAGAACAAAAATAAAATAGTTAGGAATTGCAGATAAAATAGTTTTGACTAGTAATATTCTACTGGATAGAGATAACCATCTAGCCTTCCAAACAAAGATTCTGGATTTGAGTCTAGTGATGACACTATCCCAATAAGAAGATTTATTATTTCCCATGTAAAAAATGGGATCCTCAAATATGTAGAGGGAAGGGAGCCCAAAGGGAAACCTAAAGTGGCGATTATACTCTTTTGGATAATTTATGTAGTATTGAAGATGAAAATCTTAGATTTGTGTGAGTTAATAATCTAGCCTGATCCAATAGAATAAACATCCAAAAAAAAATTAATATGTTTTGATTTCAGAAACATGGAGGAACCAAAAAGAAATGTATCATCTACAAATGAATTATGCATCACAATGATCCGAGTGTTGTGAATATGCACTCCATTCTATAGACCCAAATAATGTTGAGCTTGGATTTTTATACTGAATGCTTACGCCATAATAATGAATAGATAGGTAGAAAGAGGATCCCCTTTTTGAACACCTTGAGTGGATGTAAAAAAACCTGAAGGAGTTCCATTGATAATGACAAAGGAAGCTTCATATATGCAATTCATAATCCATTTGCACCATTTACTTGAAAAACCAAATTTATGAAGAACTTTTAACAAAAACAACTAGCTCGCTTTATCATATTCTTTCATCATATCAAGATTGATTATAAAAGATGGTATGCAACAAGAATCAATAGAGTGCATGCCTTCATGAGAAATCAAGGCACCATCAGATGTTTCTCTATGAGGAACAAAACCACCCTGCTGGGTGGATATGATGGAAGGAATCAATTTCTTCAGCCTGAGATAGATAGCCTTGGTAACACTTTCGTAGACAAAATTCCATAGGGAGATAGGCCTAAAATCTACAAAGGATTGTGGGTCATTAACTTTGGTAATAAGGGAAATATGGGTAATAATAAAAATATTCAAAATAAATTCCTCCCTTCTGGATTCTTCCAAGGCCAAGAGAAAATGAAAATGGATCACATCCCAACATTTATGAAAGAATAAAATCATAAAACCATCAAGGCCAAAATATTTCATTAGGGCCATGAAGAAAACTACAACACGTAGTTCATCCAATGTGAGATGTAGTACCCACCCATAGTTTGCTTTCTATTTTTAGTTGTCATACTCTTCTAGGCTTGTATCTTAGTTGTTTGGCTAAATTCTTTAAGGTCACTTTTCATGTGATCAATTATTATTTCAATAAATGATGATTATGGATTATGTTCATTTTATGTTTATCATGTGTATTTTAATATGATTTAGAACAACAAAGAGGGGGCATGAATTAGTTGTTCTCAGGTCCAGATGTATAAAAAAAACTTCAAAAACTCTTCAACAAATCAGATCCAACAATCAACATCTACTCGGTCATTACTGATTTCATAACAGAAACATATAACATTGCAGTCCACTACCCAACTGTACTTAACTTGTAAAACACATTAATGTTCAAACCAAAACATTCACACAAGTATTGACACCAGGATTTATAGTGGAAACCCAGTTAGGGAAAAACCACTTTGTAACATGTTACTATTATTTTCACTCTTCTGAAGTGAGCTTTGTGAAAAGCCAACCTTGTCAAAGGTCACATACACATTGTCAGGTGTGACCTGGTTAAAGGATTTCAACCACTCTATTAAAATTGTGCCTTGTTATAGGACTTAATACACTCCATTAGATTGAAACCTTGTTGAAAGGATTTATACAAATGACTGTTAGGTCAACCTCTATTAAAAGGATTTTGACTGATACAATGGTTAGAAAGTAATAGCAATATTGATCTGTAAACATACAACTCACTTTCCAGATATCAGATCCAATTCCATACAAATATGCTAGCTTACTGACTATGAATCTTTTCCATCTCCATCATTGATCTACTTGGAAATCCCTTCAAGCGATCACAACACTTCTCCTCCAGCCTTTTCTACTTGGACAGTCAATAACATCAACTCCTACATCATCTACTTTTTCCTCTCTTCCACTCTTCTCAACCTCATGCTTAGGTTTCCTTAATACTTCCTCAATTAGGTCAATACATCTTTTGTGCTTAATCTTCTCCGTAGATCTTAGGGTTTGGTCAGATTCATCGAATCCTTCCAACTTTATGTTCTTCATCTCTTCTTCTAGAAACATCTCAAATCTCTTTAAGATTTACAATAAATTGTTTTATAGCTCATTAAATGCTTTCATAAAATCAATAAATAAAGTCAACACGGTTTACATAATCCAAGAATTCAACTATGTCGGCTAGGAATCTGAATTCTTCCTCAAATGTAAATTACTGATGCTTGGTCACTATTGTGTTCAACTTCTCAGTCTTCACTAGAAAGCTCGATCTTCACTAGAACTATTTCCTCGGATAATATTGTCTTCCTCGACAATTAACTGATGTTCGGTCAACACTGAAATCACTCAGCATATACTAGCTCGGTCGACACTAACATCACTTGGCTTAAACATGATTTCTTCTCTTTTGCTCAGTTAAGCCTACCAGTTTAGTTTTCATTCTTACTAAGATAAACAATACCTTATCTCATCATTGTGCCACATAATCAAGTACACATTGAAGTATCAAGATAAATCAACCTTTCCCCTAGGTTCTATTGTTACCATCCTTGTCTAACCCCTTCACAACATTCAAATAGATATAGTACTTTCTTAAGTAGCAACAATCTTACCAATTAAGGTTTGACATGAATGACAATACAACAATTGCTTCAATTGCAGTTTCCAACAATCTTCCTCTTTGGCATTGATGGCGACACCATATGAATAACATATGAATTACCAACCAATCCAAAAAATTATCCATCCATCAGAAATATTTATTATATCCTTAGCTTCGTTTTGATTCAGAATCAATTAGCCTTACTTATATGACCATCCACACAATAACATTCTTCTTCCTGATTTTCTCCCTCTTACTTGATCTTCATGATTTTCTCCCATGTGTTTTCATCTTATTCATCTCCCTCTTTGACAAAAATTCCAAAGCAGCAACTAAAACATACATCCTTCAGATGTAGATGTGATCTTTTTAGTTTAGTAACAATATTTTCTCCCTCTGTCATCTTTGCTTATGACTGATTCTCAGTTTTGTTGTTCTTTTCACAACTCTATACTACTCCTAAAGTGCGACCTTTCTCTGCATCAATCTGTCAGATACTCTTAGTAGTACATTTGATGCAGTGCTCCTAGCTTGACTAGGAAGCCTTAGTTAGGGAAAGGGCCCCTAATTGTCCTCTCAGATATTCATGAGCTTCTTTAGGTAAAGCTTTAGTGAATATGTCTGCTAGTTGTTCTTTTGTATTCACATATTCCATTCAGACCTCTTTATTTTGTACCAATTCCCTCAAGTAGTGATACTTGATGGAAATGTGCTTGGTCTTTGTATGCATCACTAGATTCTTAGAGATTTTGATAGCACTTGTATTGTCACAAAAGATAAAAACTAGTTTAGTGATCTCTTCTTTCATGCCTACCAACAATTGCTTTATCCATATCAGGTTTAAATAGTTTGTTGCTGCAACCACATACTCAGCTTCAGCAGTAGATTAGGAAATGCAATTTTGTTTCTTTCTTATCTAGGAAACTAATCTCTATCCAAGAAAGAAGGATCCACCACTAGTACTCTTTCTATCATCCACATTTCCTACCCAATCAACATCAGTATACACTTTTAGTTCAAACTTTTTATGCTTCTTGTAATATAGTCCATAGTCAATAGTTCCTTTTAAATATCTCATTATCCTTTTGCCAGTCATCATGTGTGTTTCCTTAGGATTGGAAGAGAATCTTTCCACAATCCCAACAACTAGTGCAATATCTGGTCTGCTATGTACAATGTATTGTATTTTTCCAATCATAGGTCTGTATAAAGTCTGGTTTACTTCTATAGCCTCATCATTCTTAAACAACTTCTATCTAGTAGCCATAGGAGTACTTACTGGCCTTGAATCCTCCATCTCAAAGGTTTTCAATATCTCATGAATATATTTAGACTGGGTGATGAAAATGTCTTTCTCCATTTGATATGCTTGTAAACCAACAAAATATTTGATCTCCCTAAACATACTCATTTCAAATTTAGTTTGCATTTCATTTGAAAATCTCTTACACAAGGCATCTTGTCCACCAAATATAATATCATCTACAAAAATCTTAGCCAACAATATTCCTTTACCTTCTTCATCTTTCATGTATAGATTGCTTGTGTCATTTGTCCTTGAAAATCCAATTTGTATCAAGTAGTTGTGCAACCTCTCATACCATGCTCTGGGAGCTTGCTTCAATCCATATAGTGCTTTTCTCAGTTTGCAAACCATGTGTCTTTTTTTTAGATCAACAAATCCTTCTAGCTATTCAATGTACACTTCTTCTAATATACCATTTAAAAATGCAGACTTGACATCCATTTGGTATACCTTGGAATCTTTGTAAGTAGCATATGCAAGTAAAGTTCTTAGTCCTTCCAATCTTGCTAGAGGGGAAAATGTCTCCTCATAATCTATTCCTTCTTCTTGTGCATAGCCTTTGCATACCAGCCTAGCTTTGTTTCTTGTGATTTGACCATGTTCGTTCAACTTATTTCGGAACACCCACTTTGTTCTAATGCCATTTTTTTTCTGGTCTTGGCACCAGAGTCCATGTATCATTCTTCTCTATCTGGTCTATCTCCTCATTCATTACTTGTATCAAGTCTTGATTTTATAATGCCTCCCTTGTTGTCTTAGGCTCAAATTCACACAGTAAACATGTAGGGTCTCTTGTCTTTCTTCTGGTCAAAACTCCAGTATCTTTGTCTCCAATTATTTGTTTAGGCTTGTGATGTCTCCTTACATATTTTGCTAAAATAGGTTCTACTCTCCTTTCCTCTAGCTCTTCAATTTCACCAACAAGATTGTCAGATTCAACTTCTGAATGCTCAACAACCTCTTCCTGATACTTGGAAACTTCCTCCTATTGCTCGACAAGTTTTTCTTGTCTCTCAGCATTATTTTCCTGATGCTCAACATTGCTTACCCGAGACTTAGCATCAGGTGAAAGTTTTTCACTTGCCTCTTCTTCCTTTAAATACACAAAAGATTTGTAATCTTCTAGTTCTCTCTTGCTTTCACCTTCATTTTTCTCTACATACTCATCAACTTTGACATTCACACTTTCCATAATTTTTTTAGTGTTAGAGTTCAAACACTTATAAGCTTTACTTTTTGTGGAGTACCCTAGGAATATTCCCTCATCACTTTTAGCATCAAATTTTCCATTCCTATTGTCCTTTAGTATGTAGCATTTGCTTCCAAATATTCTAAAGTACTTTACATTAGGCACATGCCCATGCCATAACTCATAAGTGTCAGATTTGTACCTTTTTTATCTGTACTCGGTTAAGAGTATAAACAGGTGTACTTACAACTTCTCTCTAGCACTTTTGTGCAACAATCTTTTCAATCATCAATGTCCTTGCACAGTCCATGATAGATCTGTTCCTGCTCTCAACTATACCTTTCTGTGGAGGTGTTCTAGGTGTAGACATCTATCTTTTGATCCCTCTATCATTGCAAAATAGATTAAATTCATTGGATATAAATTCTTCACCTCGGTCAGATCTTAGAAACTTCAGGTTCCTACCTGTCTCTTTTTCAACCTTAGCCAAATACCACTTAAAGAATTGAAAAGCATCACATTTTTCTTTTAAGAACAATACTGTCATCATTTTGGTATAATCATCAACAAACAGAATAAAGTATCTAGCACCACAATAGCTTTATACACCAATAGGTCCACAAAGGTCAGTATGAACTGTGTGCAATAAATGTGTCACACTTCTATGAATCCTTACATGCAAGAAAACTCAAGAATGAGCCCTCACAAATTGATCCATAGCTCCCTAGGCATGGAGTGCAAGGGTTTTTAAGAATGCTCTCAGCTAGAGCTATTAACCCTATAACCTTGCTAGTAAACCATGCAATGGGAGATTCAAGGAAGACAAGGGCAAGAATGCCAATATCTCCAATGAAGCCAAATGTATGCAATGCAAAGCAAATCTATATGACAATGCAAGTTAATCTATTGCATAAAAGGAAATCTAAGCTAAGAATGAAGCTATGAAAATGCAAATACTATGCATGAAAATGAAATCTAACTATGAAGCAAGAAAGCCATGATGATGCAAGAATGAAGATAAGAAGATAGAGTGTTGATGAAGATCCAAGATGAATGCCAACAATGCTCCAAATCTTCAAACCCTAGATGCAAGAATATCTCCAAAAGCTCCAAGATGACCTAGAAAACCTGTAGCATAACAATAGCATAAAAATTTGTGTGTGCAAATGAGGAAGATAGCTCTTCTTTTATAGGAGGTGAAAAATCAATGGACCATGGAGATTAAGAGGCAAAAGATTTAATCAACGGTGGAGAAAAAAAGAAGCTTGATCCTTGTGCACAAATATCCTCCAATAGGAAAATTAGAAGCATTTACTTTATGTTGAGCATTTACTTTATGTCCATGTGAGACAAAAAGTGCTTTTATTTTATTTTTCTTTTTAAATAAGAATTAAATGTTTTATTTGTGCAACTTAGGATAAGAAGAAAAGTGGGGCTTTTTATTTAATAAAAGGGGAGGAAATATTCCTTTTAATAAATAAATACTTAGGATAAGATGGTTAGCCCATAGAAAAAATCAAATAAATGATAGGACTAGGATTTGATCAAGAACAAGCAATTGATGATTTTAGCAAAAGGGACTAATAGTCTAGATGACCATTTTTAGGTGTATACATTTTCCCCTCTTTGACTAATGTGTGATCGATTTGGGAACACATTACGTCAAAGAATAGCTCAGCCAAGAAGGCAAGAGATAGCCAACAAGGCAAGCAGATAGCCAAGAAGGAAAGCAATAACATTTTGACTCTAAAGAATGAAGTGCAGAGAGATAGAAAATCCTGCATGGTCAGCCTGGTAGTGATAGTACTAAACACTTAGGAAAGAGATAACCAATAAGATATGATGTGTCTACCCCCTCGGGATCGAAAGTGAAATCCAGGTAGAGGGAAAGCAGAAGCAAGAGCAACATGATCAAATCACTAGAAATCATAATCGAAGAAAGAGAATAGAATAACCATCAAGCAATGAGGGTATGCCCCACACATGAGACACGGGGCACAAACCTATCGGTCCCTCAACCCGTAAACACCACGGAGGGGGATTTGAACTTGGGATTTGAAAGTGAATGAAAGACTGGAAGTTGAGAGAGATGGGGATGAAGAGGTGAAGAATGCCCCAGCGAAGATTGAAGGATCAGGCCTCAAAAGGTTAACCAACTGCATGGAAGAAGGAAAAATATGAGTTGGGTGATCAAGGTGAACTCAGATTTTGGTTTGGATCCCAAAATGAAAGGAAAATGATGTGATATGAAAGACAAGAAGTGAAAGACATGATCGGGAAGAAGAAAAAGGTGAGCGCAATTTATTAACAAGTCCACGAAAGATAAAGGAGAGCTCTCTCCATATGCAAGATGCAAAACTAACTAACATGAACTTAAGAATGCAAGCTACATGAAAAGTGGTTTACTTGCAAGGTCACAAAGCCAATAGACATCTAATATTCATCATTGAGCGTTATTGGTAGTGTCGCAAGATCATACAATACACACTAGCATAACTATGTGGATCTGAATATGATCTATATCAGATAGAAATTTGGGAATCCCACCTAAGCATCAAAGACATGCAGGTCAAGATGACTAGTGCAGTGAGATTACCTAAGTTTGATATAGCAAGATTATGCTCGCATCAAGACACAAGAAAGTCAAGATGACTATAAGCATGCACTTGCAAAATAGTCAAGGATAATACCTTGTAGGTCCATAGTGTCAAGTAAGACCAGCATAAATGCTCATGACAGTGAGGACCAACAAAATATACCCACAAGCAGATAAAGAAATAAAACATGTTCTCATACCCCTAGTCTTCTAGCTATGCATCATCAAAAAATTCTCAGGGAGAGACCACTTAGCAAAGAAATCATCATAGACAACATGCAAAGAAATAAAGTCAAACAAATCTCAGCGAGTCAAGTGCATGTGTGTAGGTTATAGAGTCAAACTTTGAGTATCACATCTACCAGTGAGAAATATTGCATCATCCAAGACAGCGGGAAGGATATCTGATAAGTGTTAAGAAACACTTGATGCTAGGGTAGTGTTGAAAAACACAGTTGAGGTGGTGTTGAAAAACACCATTTACAAGGTGCCTAAGAAACCCAGATGCACAAAGAGATCCAAGATAAGCTGAAAACAATGGATGCCCCCTAGACTAAGACAAGAGTCAATTCCAGGCTAAGAGAGGCAAAGAGAGAAGTGGAGCGAAGGAGTGCCACGCAAGACTGATAAACATAGGTGTAGAGGGTCTCAAGCAGCGCCTGTTTCTAGGTTTTCACCACTTGATAGATTTTTTTGCAATTTTTTCAGGACTTTTTATAATTTTTTTGTATTTTTGCTACCAAGGAGCCTGTTTCCAGGTTTTCACCAAGGCACTTTTTCAATTTATATTTTTTGATGTTTTGAATTTTTTGATTTTTTTTAGTGAGACATCAAAGCGCCTATTGCTAGGTTTTCACTAGGATGCTCATTTTTTCAGTACTTTTTATGATTTTTATGATTTTTTCAGCATCATATATGATTTTTTTTGGTATTTTTTCAGGATCATAAAATATGTACAAAGGATGACCCAGATAGAAATGGGCATCAAGAATCTGCTTCCTCTGATGTAGAGAACTGATAGGCCCCAGGCCCAAATGCTACAACTATGATGATAGGAGGTCTCAACCAGTTCGACCAATAATAACCAGCCCTAAGCAATGTTTGAGCTAGCGAAGGATCATTAGAATGTGATCCACATATGCCATCATGGATTTCAGTTAGCACTTTTTCTGACTCCTCTATTTCTAGACACTTAAGGAGAGTTCCATCTAGACCCTTCCTATACAAGTCACCAGAGACAAAGGCAAAGTGTAAGGGATGGCGGAAGGAATGGCGTGGTGGATTTGCAAGAGGAATATGAGGTGGAAGATATGAACAGATGGTAGGATTGTAAGATTTATAAGCATGATAGTGTAATTCATCCACCAGGAACTTGAAGCAAAATTTATGCTTTTTCATTTGTAAGATGGATGTTGAAGTAACCAAGGCATTACCAACTTTGTTCTTAGCTCTAGGAATGGGTTGAAGTGTAACAGATATGAGATCATGCTTGAAGTAGTGCATCATTTTTTTGTAGAGAATCAGCTTGTCATCTTTTATTTGATAATTAATATTTTTGAGCAGATTTTTATTTTTACTTTTCTTAGGTTCGGATACCGCCACAATGTGGTTTTCGCCATCTGACCATTGATCTTTTCTTTTGACTTGATGACTATGATGTTTGATTGTTGATTCAATCTTTTTTGTGGCTAGTTCGTTGGTGGAAGAAGTAACAGGCGTTGATGCAAGATGAAATGAAGTGACCGGTTCAATAGCATTTATGCGAGGGGTGTCATCTCTGGTAACAAGAGAGGTTGAGCCTATAGGGTAAGCTCCAAAAGTAGCTAGATATAGACTTGTCATAGAAGAACCAGTGTGGTCCACTAAGGCAATACGAGGAACAAACTCATCAGACCCCACACAAGACCCATCAACCATGTCGGGATGGTTACTACAAGAATGAACCATATCAACATCCATATCATCAGTAGATATACATTTTTATCCCCAAAGAAGTGAAGTAGAGGGAAGATCATCTCCCATGTGAGTCATAGTGTGTATTGGTGACTCATCTGTATCTGTGTCTGAATTACTGAGCATGGGAGTATTTCAGGCATCTTCTCTATAGATCCACTCATGAACAGCTTGTTCTTCTCTTTCAGCTTCAAGGATCACCATAGCAGAAGTGGAAGGTTTCCCATATGACCTAGGAGAAATAGGTATAGAAGCAAAGGAATCCAGTTTATATTCACCCATACCAAGGCTCATCATCTTTAATGATTTCTCAGTAGCAACTAGAGACGTACTAGGATCATCAGTAGGTTCATTGTGAGGAACAAATTTTTTAGTAGCAGCAAGAGCATTAATAGCAATAGTATGGTCTCCAAGAATCATAATTTTAGTGCCATTGTATGGAAATTTGACGCACTGATGATAAGTGGAAGGAACAGCCTGCATGTCATGGATCCAAGGATGACCCAAAAGAATGTTATATGCGAGTGGAATGTCCAATACTTGGAAGTTAATATCTTTCATGATAGGGCCCACTTAGACAAGCAACGTGACAAGACCTTTGGAAGATATTTCCACTTCATCATAAGCTTTTATAGTAATCTTCTTCTTAGAATCCACAACAAATTTTGACAAACCCAACTATTGTATGACATTGAAAGAAACAATATTTAACCCTGCACCATTGTCTATCAGGACTCGGCAGACTCAGGTATTGTAGACTAGAACATCAATGTGTAAAGCTAGATTATGGGGTGAGCAATAGATATGTCATCTTCTGTAGAAAAGGAGAGAGATAGTGGAGATGAAATGTGGTTGACCATAGCCTGAAATTGATCTGGATCAATGTCATTAGGAACACATGTTGTATGTAGAGCCTTATCAAGAATCTCTCTATGTGAAGGGGATAACTAAAGCAACTCAAGGATTGATATCTGAGCCGGTGTCTTGTGCAAATGTTGGACAAGATCATAGCTAGGGGTGGATGAAGGAGTCACTTGTTTGGAAGGTAAAGCTTGTTTGGGATTTTGCGTAGTTTTAAGGACAATCTTGGCTTGCCCCCTAGTAACAGCATTCAGTGTCTCACTTTGGGAAGATGAACTATCACGTGTTTGCAAGATCAACTTTGGCTTACCATGATTGGCTTTATTATCATCTTGAGACCTCATCATTAGAATGCTCTCAACGGTCTCTACCATGTTGATCACAGGTGTATTAGAAGGATACATGTAATTGATCTTAGCATCATGATTCTTCCTATGTGCTTGAGAGGTTTCCCCCTTATCATGCTTAGGTAGAGGATCTTTGAAAGCTGTGTGATCAAAATTTTTAGTTAAGCCATCAGTGGAGATTGTGCCATTCTCAATAAGATCCTGAATATCATCCTTAAGCCTAAAACAATTGTCTGTTGGATGTCCCTTGTTTCTGTGATAATGGCAATAATGATCCTCTCTCCACCAATCAAGCTTATTTATCGGATCCCAGTTACCAGGTTTATCAAGAAGCGTAAGATATCCATTGTCAACCAAAGTCTTGAGGATTACATTGTAAGGTTCTGCCAACTTGGTATAGACTCGCTTTCGAAATGACTTCTTAGGCTTATCTACATATTGAGGTTTAGGAGCACTGTGAGCATTGGTAGCTTCTTGTTATTTTGCTTCATAGATAGTATTGGAAAGATTGAAAGTAGGCTCTTTAACTTTAGGAGTGTCAACAACCCCATCATTAACAACATACTTGTTCTTATTCCAAGGTTTGTTCTTGTCTTTACCATTGCCTTTAGCATCTTTATTAATAACAATATCCCCTTTTCTTATAGCTACATCCTTAATCCAATATGCACTTTCAACCATGTCATGGAAGGAGGAGAACAGTTGCTTCCTTAGATCATAAAATAGCTCAGGCACAAGTGTGTTGACGAAAATGTCAATCTTTTCTCTTTCAGGTAGCTGATGAGGATATCGAGAATACAATGACCTCCAACATTGTAAGTAAGTTGCAAATGGCTCACCTTGATGTTGTCTTAGATTACCGAGATCTATCATAGTGACAGGTTGTTGGATGTTATAAGAGTATTGCTGGGTAAATCACTGAGCCAACTCATCAAAAGTCTTAAGAGGTGGTGTTAATTTCGCAAACCATTCTAAAGCTTGGCCTCTTAAGCTTCAAGCGAATAAGCGTAGAAGATATGTGTCTTCATGAAGAAAGTCCATACTAAGAGCATAAAAATGACGCACATGGTCATGAGGGTCACCATTTCCATCATACTTGTCATATTTAGGAACCTCAATATCCTTAGGAAATGGGACCATGTATAGATCTTTATCAAAAGGAAGAGCACAAATTGATTCTACAAAAGAGACCTTTGGAGGCTCTCTTTCTAATGCCATTTGGGTAAGGCATTGATTTGTCCGATGTAATTCTTCTTGAAGGACTTCCAATTCAGTTGGTACTCTTTGTTGGACAATTTGTCTGACATCATAGCCAGGAGGAAGCTTGTATCCTCTAGAAGTCATATATTGAAAATATTGATCGCCATTACGCTCTAAAAGCTTATGCATCATTCGTTGGGAGACCACATCTTGTTCAAATCTCATAAGCTCCTCACTAGAAATCTCATCATCAGCCTCTGCCTCATGTTGAGAGGGAGGAGGTCTAGGAGGTGAAGAAGGCATACCAAAAGTAGGTCTGGGAGGAGATCTTGGTGGCGTGTTGTTGCCATTGTTGCCATTGAAAAGAGATCTATGCTCATGATTACTAGTCTCAGGTTGCTCATGAAATGTCCCTCTATAAGCCATGCACCTAGCAACATCCATCCTTTATTGATTGTGTTCTTTTTCTAAGCGTGCTTGGTTATCCTTACGCTCAAAGTGTTCTTGCAAGAGTTGAAATTTTTCTTGTTCTGTCAAAGTGAGTGAGATACTATCTGTGTTTTTGGGGGTCTTGAATGCAGAAAAGAGGAAACCTCCTTTGTACCATGGGGTAGCCTTAGAATCCTCAGACTGGTCAGAACTAGAACTATTGTTGCTAATGGGTGCTCGTGAGCATCTAGTTGGAGAAGGTAACTGTGTATAATTGAACGAAGGATGACTCTCCTGCTCAAATTGAGACCGAGTTGTAACCGACATGAAAAGAGATGTTGGTTGACTAATAGAATGAGACAAAGTTTCTCAGATTTGAGATAAGCAAAGCTAATAAAGATCACTTGTCAAAGTATAACAATAGAGAGATGGCTTGTCAAAAGTTCTCAAGCACTTACATCAATCAATTGACTAAAGCCGAGCAGTGAGCAAGAAGCTCAATAAGCAAGAAGCTCAATAAGCAAGTAGCTAGAGAGGTAACCGTGATGTGACAAGTGATCAAGAGTAGCATTCGTTAAGCTCAAATCCAATAGTTTTAGCTCATTTGTTTCAGTCTAGAACAAGTCTAAGCATGTAGATAATAGACCAGCTTTAGGTAAGAACAGAAAAAGACACTCTATGACCAGTTAGAATGCAAGTTTAGCAGCTCCAGATTACAACAGCAATAAGACAGCAAAAAGATTTTGGGTGACACTATTGCAGAGTCATACGACTCTATGACCAATGAACATAAAAATCTTAGTTTTGAAGCATTTTAAAAGATAAAGTAAGTATATCAATAGATTTTTATCATGGATCAAGCACATAAGACAGCAATCAAGGAGTTCAAGCAAGTAGTTGTCTTAAAACAATGAGCAAGGGGCAAAGCAACCTTGCACATGAACAAGAATAGCGACTTAGTATATCTACTCCTTAAAGATTCTACTTGTGTATGTTCTTGAAAATGTTTTAGTAGGCACTTAGAACACAACAACACCTTATCAAGCTGTCTACAAGGATATACATAGCTTTGCTAAAGGGAGTCCTTGATATACGTAAGGTACGTGAGGCCCAAATCTGTAGATGAGAAGAATCCAAAATCACACAGCTGGGGGGAGACAGTAACGCAAATCTCCTCCTTCACTTCTCAAAGGTATAAAGTTCTTTGAGGCTTAGCCAATAGTGATATCAAACTCAATTCCCAAGAGAGGTGTCTTTTGATTCACCACCCGCTATTTATACTCTGCCAGAACATAGGAGTTAAGGTTGTCCCTTGAGGTGGTGTGTCCCCAAGCAGGCCTTCTAAAAATAAAAGCTAAGTAATTCACTATCAAAAGTATTTAGAGCACTAAAGGTGGAACACTTAACTCTTCAAGTAAATGCAAAGTGAGTCCAAAAGTGGGACACTTAACCCTTCAAGTGAATGTGAAGTGAGTCTAAAAGTGGAACATTTAACCCTTCAAGAGAATGTGAAGCGAGTCCAAAAGTGGAACATTTAACTCTTCACACCAACTCAAAGTGAGTCCAAAAGTGGAACATTTAACTTCTCACATCAACTCAAAGTGAGCCCAAAAGTGGAACATTTAACTCCTCACATCAACTCAAAGTGAGTCCACACCTTAGAAAACAAGTTAGTTCCAAAAAGCACAAAAGGGTTGCCTAGTGGAGCAATTAACGCTTCTTTCCTGGAGACCCCTCCCCTTTAATGTAGCGCTGATCTTGCAACTATGGGGTAGAAATGAGGGGCCGGAAGATTAGTGAGTCCAATAACCCAAGATAGCAATCTAGATCAATCACAAGTAATCTAAAGTTGCTTATCAATACTATTCACAAATGACAAAGGGTTGAATCAATGGAATATTTAACTTTCCAAGCAAACATAGAGTGAGTCCACAAAGTGGTGCATTTAACTCCTTATGTAAACAAAGAATGAATCCATGCCCTCAATCACTCAATGAGATATTTGATATTGAAACCAAGAATTACTTAAGGTTTA
Source organism: Chamaecyparis obtusa (assembly GCA_027943335.1). Classification (NCBI taxonomy): domain Eukaryota; kingdom Viridiplantae; phylum Streptophyta; class Pinopsida; order Cupressales; family Cupressaceae; genus Chamaecyparis; species Chamaecyparis obtusa. Next base: position 96,848 of record BSBK01002422.1, read on the forward strand.
AACAAAAGCATTCACTTACACAAACTTGTATGAAAGCAAATCTATGTTCATTCATTTCCCATTAAGAGCATCAATTGAAATGTGTTCTATGAAAGCATGTAAACACTCAAGCCAAACATATGAGAGATTCAATTTTAATCCCAAGATTTAAATGTTGTAGAGTTGTAACAAAATACCTCAAGTCCAACGCAACGCGCTTAGTATATTTCACCCTTTTTTTGTTTGTTTTAAGCATTTTTCATGAAAGCAAGTCATGCACCTTCAAATGAACAAGACAAGAAAACAAGCAAACAAGATATGCAATGTATATCCAACTTATGCAAACCCTAGGGTTAGATCTGAAAATAAATTGTTAGGAGCAATGATAACCAGCAAATAATCCAAATGATAACTCATATCATGCATTGAACAATGAAAAATAAGTGCATACCCATCACAAAATTTTATTTTTTTGGCATTTGACCTAGTCAACAAGATCTGATTTTTACCACATGAATTTGGACCCTAAACCCAAAATATAGAAAAGAGACCTCTATCCAAAAATAGAGAGATTTCCAAAAATGTAAAAATTTCAAAAAAATCTCTTCATTTGTGCCCTAGAGACCTATTTTACCAAAATAGACCAGTTTTAATAAATTGACCAAATGAGCTATGATATAATTTCTAAATTAAAAACACATTGAATGGACCCCTTGTATAATTCCAAGAACTTTCCACAAATACAAATTTTTTTGAAAAATATGCTGATTTGCGTCAAAAATTGATTTGTTATGAAAAATCAAGAAAAAATTATAAAAAATACAAATCACCTCTAGAAGTTCTGAAATTTTTTTTTGAGCTTCTCTAATATGTCATCAACTTGAAAAAAAAATTTCAGACCAAAATACCAAGCCATTTGGGAGATATGATCAAATCTTTCAAATCTAGAGTTTTTCCATCTCCAAACAAATCTGCACAAGGGTTAGCTTCAAAAACAATAAAAAACTAGCATGTAAAAGTGGGTTGCCCCATGGTGGGTGCCAAAAATGTGTACAATAAATGTGTCACACTTTTATGAATCCTTACATGCAAGAAAATTCAAGAATGAGCCCTCACAAATTGATCCATAGCTCCCTAGGCATGGAGTGCAAGGGTTTTTAAGAATGCTCTCAGCTAGAGCTATTAACCCTATAAACTTGCTAGTAAACCATGCAATGGGAGAATCAAGGAAGACAAGGGAAATAATTCCAATATCTCCAATGAAGCCAAATGTATGCAATGCAAAGCAAATCTATATGACAATGCAAGTTAATCTATTGCATAAAAGGAAATCTAAGCTAAGAATGAAGCTATGAAAATGCAAATACTATGCATGAAAATGAAATCTAACTATGAAGTAAGAAAGCCATGATGATGCAAGAATGAAGACAAGAAGATAGAGTGTTGATGAAGATCCAAGATGAATGCCAACAATGCTCCAAATCTTCAAACCCTAGATGCAAGAATATCTCCAAAAGCTCCAAGATGACCTAGAAAACCTGTAGCATAACAATAGCATAAAAATTTGTGTGTGCGAATGAGGAAGAGAGCTCTTCTTTTATAGGAGGTGAAAAATCAATGGACCATGGAGATTAAGAGGCAAAAGATTTAATCAACGGTGGAGAAAAAAAGAAGCTTGATCCTTGTGCACAAATATCCTCCAATAGGAAAATTAGAAGCATTTACTTTATGTTGAGCATTTACTTTATGTCCATGTGAGACAAAAAGTGCTTTTTTTTATTTTTTATTTTATTTTTCTTTTTAAATAAGAATTAAATGCTTTATTTGTGCAACTTAGGATAAGAAGGAAAGTGGGGCTTTTTATTTAATAAAAGGGGAGGAAATATTCCTTTTAATAAATAAATACTTAGGATAAGATGGTTAGCCCATAGAAAATAATCAAATAAATGATAGGACTAGGATTTGATCAAGAACAAGCAATTGATGATTTTAGCAAAAGGGACTAATAGTCTAGATGACCATTTTTAGGTGTATACATGAACCAAATCTAAAGCATTCTCAGAATTAAAAGTCTTGCTCTTAAAACTAGACTTTGTCATCTTACCCAACTGACATTGTTTGCACATTACATTCTTAGGTTTCTTCAATCTAGGTAGACCTCTCACTTTCTTCTTTTCACTAATTTCTACCAGATTATCAAAGTTAACATGACATAGCCACTTATGCCATAACCATATATCATCAAGTTGTGCAATCATACATGTCTCTTTAGATAGGTCTAGATAGAATAAATTACCTCTTGTCTATTCTCCACTTCCAATCAATTCACCAGTGGAATCAAATATTTTAGCCTTCTTGTGATGAAATTCCACTTGGTATATAGTGCTATTAAGTTGTGCAATACTTAGCAGATTATAGTTAAGACGTTCAACCCAATAAGTATTTTCACAAGTGATCTTATTAGTCGGCTTAATCAATCTTTTTCCTCTAATAGGACATGGTGCATCATTACCAAATTTTACACTTCTACCTTTATAAAGATCTAAGGTATCAAACTTACTCTTGTCACCAGTCATGTGATGTGAACAACCACTGTCAATAATCCATTTATCATTTTTGTTCAGATAGAAAATTAATGCAATTTTCTCATCCTCATCAGAATCATGTTTCATTGCAACATAGACTACCTCAATTTCAAAATCATCACTATCAGTGTCAGTCTCTTCTTCGGCAATATAGCAGGATTTCTTACCTTTTCCCTTGTAGTCCTTGTACCTTCGATAACTTCTATCATCTCTTTTGTCTTTATGCTTGTTGTCTCTTTCTTCATCCTTATCATCCTTGTCAGGACATCTAGCAGCTATATGACTAACTTTATTACATGAAAAACATATAATAGGGAGTTTACCTTTATATTTTCCTTTTCCCTTTTTCAGTCTTCTAGCCATAAGAGCTTCAAGATCCTCAAGTTCTTCATCAGATGTGTCACTTTCAATGATACATTTCTCTTTCTCTTTCTTTGACTTACTTAGAACCATTTGTGACTTAAAAGAAGATTCAACATTAGCAACAGTGAAGTTATCATAGTTAGAAAGCTCAAAAGCAATAAGCTTACCAACCAAACTTTCCAAAGTAAGTGCATTGTTAGGATTACATCTAGATTCCTGAATTGCTGAAATTTTAATAGCATAGATAGGACGCAAGGTTCTCAATACTTTTTTATCACAGTTTCATCATCAATAGTTCCATTTTCTCCTCTAATAGCATTTACAACTTCTTTTATTCTACCACAGTATTGTGCAATATTCTCACCTTCTTGCATTCTCATTTCATCAAATTTACATCTAAGGCTCTCAGCTTTATCTCTTAGTACATTTATATCACCGCCATAGATGTTTGCAAGAGTGTCTCACATTTGCTTTGTATTTGTGCAGTCTTTGATATCCTCAAATTACAGATAGCTTAGGGCAAATGCAATCTCCAACATTGCTTGATTGTGCTTGTGTTTATCTCTCATCTCCTTGGCATCTAGAGGTGCAACAGGTGTGACATAGTCATGCTCAACATAATACTTTGCAGAATCACCAATACAGGCCATAAGCAACTTCATCAAACTTTTCCATGCAGGTATGTTCTCCTTATTTAGCTTCGATACCTCCTTCTTATACATCCTGATCATTTTCTTCAAGCTGTTGGATAGAATTGTCTGAAGGAGATTGTTGGAATAATTATGTGTTGTCTTTGATGTCACACAAATGTCATATCAATTGTCAGCTCAGTTGGTTAGCAAAGCAGTTCCCAGTGTCTACCGAGCTCATTCGGTCAGCAAAGCAGTTCCCAGAGTCTACCAAGCTCAGTCGGTCAGCAAAGCAGTTCCCAGTGTCTACCAAGACCTCTCGGGTGTCAAAAGAAAAGTATGGCAAAAAATAGTGTTAACCGAGCTTCCTCGGTTATCGAAGGAAAGTTAGTGTCTACCGAGTTCACTCAGTCTCCAAAGGATGTTGAAGAATTCACAGTACCTACCGAGTTCTCTCGGTCACCAAAGGAAATCATTTTCAGATTAATGTTTACCAAGAAAGGTCGGCCCAGTAAAGGATTTTGTCAATTTGAAGAAATAAAGTTGGTCTATTCCAGTCAACTGTTGTAATGATTAGTAATGTTTTGTAATAATTATTAGTGCCGACTTGACAATCCAAATGGTATATATATAGAAGTTCAAGTTGTGAATTATGAGGATAAAAAAAAAAAAAGCAAGTGAAAAAGGAAGAATAGTATGAGCGAATTTTGAAGGATGATTAGATATCCTTGAAGAGCAGCAGAGATATATTTGATCAGGAAGTATGTAGTGAAGCAGAACAAAGATCTGTAATCAGCAATTTAGTTGCATCATTATTTAGGTCACTTCATTGTTACTTTCTTACCATTGTAGCAGTGATTTCAAAATCTCCTAACCGAGTTGGTTTAACAGCCATTTTATAAATCCTCTAACAAGGTGACAATTCTATTGAATTATTTCAAGACCTCTTACAAGGCCACTCCTAGCAGGGTGATTAAATCCTCTAACAAGGTCACACCTAACAGTGTGTTTTGTAACCTTTTACCGGGTTGGCTCCTAACAGGGCATCACTTCAAAAGAGTGAAAATCAGTAACTAGTTACATTGGTGGTTTTTCCCATATTGGGTTTCCACATTAAATCTAGTGTCTCTTGTGTTCATGATATTTTCTTTATTCATGCATGTTAATCACTGATGAATGCTTAAGAATAGTTATAATTAACACTCTCTACAATTACCGAGTTTCAGCATTTCTCTGTATGTCAGCAGTAAATAATTTAATAGGACATCTAAGGGATCAGTGGTAATATTTTGTGGTTAATTGATTCACCCCCCCCTCTTAGTTACTACATCCATATTTCCAACAATTGGTATCAGAGCTTTTGGTGCTTGCAGGAAGGGTTTTAAGGACCTAAGCTAAAGATCAAGATGTCTTACAAGAGAGAAATTCCAAGGCTTAACAAAGATAACTTTTCAGCATGGCAAGGTCTCATGAGACTTCATCTGGCTTCCATTGGTGATTTAGGATGCAAATATATTGATCAAGAATATACTATTCCTACTGGCACATTAACTGTTGAAGACATTGCAGAGAAAAAGAACCATAACACCATGATGATAGATATTGCATCAGCTCTTAGCTATGAAGAATTTGATGAGATCAAAGACTACACAACTACCTATGAAATGTGGAACAAGCTGAAGAAAATTTATGGTGGTGATGACAATGTGAAAAGAGTCAAAGCAGAAATCCTAAGAGGACAATTTGATCAGATGAAGATGAAAGAAGATGAAAAAATTGCATAATATGTTGAAAGGATCAAGGTGAGTGTTAGTGCAATCAGAACTTTTGGAGGAAAAATTGATGATGAAACTATTATAAGTAAGGTTCTTAGAACATTGTTTCCTATCTATGCAATAAGAGTATCTGCTATTCAAGAAAGAAGATGTGAACAAAATCACAATATAACTTTGGATGCCTTAGTTGGAAGATTGACAACTTTTGAATTGGACAACTATGATAACTATGTTCCAACTTCAAAAAATATTGAATCAACATTTGAGGCCAAACTCTCACTTAAGAAGGGCAAGAAAATCCAGTCAGAAAGTGAAGAAGAATCAGACGAAAGTTCAGACAATGATCTTGAAGTTATTGAAGCATTACTTGCAATGAAATATACTAGAGGCAAAGGTAAATACAAAGGTAAAACTCCCTTAATCTATTTTTTATGTGAAGAAATTGGTCATATTGTAGCTAGGTGCCCAAACAAACAAAGCAAAGATGAGTAGAAAGGTCACAAGTACAATGGCAAGAAGAATTTCAAGTCATTCAAGGATAAAGGTAAGAAAACATGTTTTTTGGCTAAGGATTCTGATGATAGTGAAGAAGAAATTGTCTTCATTGATGTAAAAGATGAATCTGATGATGATGAAGATGAGATGGCACTTATCTCTCATATAAGTAAAAATGATACATGGATTATAGATAGTGGATGCTCACATCATATGACTGGTGACAAAACTAAGTTTGAACATTTTGAAGACTATGATGGTGGTAGTGTAAGGTTTAGAAATAATGAACCTTTTTGTATAAAAGGAAGAGGATGAATTTCATTAACCAAAGAACTTATATGTGATAATGCATATTGGGTTGAAGGACTAAAACATAATCTTCTAAGTGTAGCACAGCTAATCAACAGTGGACTCAAGGTTGAATTCATGAATGGCAAAGCAAGAATGCTGGATGACAAAGGAAAACTGATTGGTTTAGGCAAACAAACCAAAGGTAACCTGTTTTATCTTGATCTCGGTCAATGCTCATGTTTTATTGCTCAAATTGAAGAAAGTTAGTTTTGGCACAAAAGGTTATGTCATGTAAATTTTGATAATATGGTGAAAATAAGCAAATTCAAGAAAGTAAGAGGTATTCCTACTTTGAAGAAACCCGATATTGGTCTATGCAAGAATTGTCAGATTGGTAAAATGGGAAAGATTAGCTTTAAAAGTAAAAACTATCAGTCTAAAGATATTTTGGATATTGTGCATACTAACTTATGTGGACCTATTGGAATTGAAAGCTATACTGGAGAAAAATTCTTTATTCTCTTTGTTGATGATTACTCTAGAATGATGACTGTTATGTATTTAAGAGAAAAGTCAGAAGCATTTGAGAAATTCAAATGGTATTTGGTAAGAGTAGAAAAGGAAACAAGAAAAAGAATGAAGTGCTTGAGATCAAACAGAGGTGGTGAATTCATCTCCCATGAATTCAATAATTTCTGCATTGAAAAAGGAATCAAAAGACAGGTATCAGCTCCAAGAACTCCTAAGCAAAATGGAATAGCTAAAAGGAGGAACAGATCTATCATGGATTGTGCAAGGACTCTAATTATTGAAAAGAACATTGCTATGAAATACTGGAAGGAAGCTATTAGCACTAAAGTTCATACCTTAAGCCGAGTACAGTTGAGGAAAGACACATTCAAAACTCCTTATGAGTTATGGTATGGCTATAAACCCAATGTAAGTTACCTAAAAGTATTTGGTAGTAAATGTTACATCTTGAAAGAATCTAGAAAAGGAAAACTCAATGCAAAAGGTGATGAAAGAATATTTTTGGGATACTCTTGCAAAAGTAAGGCATATAGATGTCTAAATTTGTCTACTCATAAAATCATAGAAAGTGCACATCTGAAAGTAGATGAGTTTGCAAAAAAGACTAAAGAAGAAAGCAAAAGGGAACTAGAGGATTACAAAAGATTTGTTTACATTGAACTTGATACATTGCCAGACACATTTGTCAATAAGGAGACTACATCAACTAAGCCTAGTACAGTAACCGAGTCACAAAAAGAAGTTCAGACTGAGTCACAAGAAACTGAGTCTCAGCCTGAAGCGACCGATAAAATATCTACCGAGCCTGAGAAAATTGAACCTAAAGATAAAATTCAAGAAGATGACAATGTAACTCATTAAAGAAGAAAGGAACCTGTATTGTCCAAGTATGTCAGGAAGCATCATACACCAGATCAGATTATTGGAAACAAATCAGGTGGCACTATGACAAGAAGTAAACTAAAAGGTACATGTTTACTTGTTGATTTTGAACCTAAAAATGTCAAAGATGCATTGGAAAATGAAAGTTGGATTGAGGCTATGAATGAAGAAATAGAGAAAATAGAGAAAAATAAGACATGGACTCTTGTACCTAGGCCAAAAGATAAAAATGCAATCGGGACAAAATGGGTATTCAGAAATAAGTTGAATGAAGATGGTCAAGTATCAAGAAACAAAGCAAGATTGGTATGTAAAGGATATTCTCAAGAAGAAGGTATAGATTATGGAGAGAGTTTTGCTCCTATTGCTAGATTAGAAGGTGTAAGGACTCTACTTGCATATGCATCACATAAAGGATTTAAGATATATCAGATGGATATAAAATCTGCATTTCTCAATGGTATTCTTGATGAAGAAGTCTACATTGAGCAACCTGAAAGTTTTATGGATCTAGACAAAAGGGATATGGTCTGCAAGTTACACAAAGCACTGTATGGTCTGAAACAAGCCCCTAGAGCATGGTATGAAAGATTACATAACTATCTATCTCAGATTGGTTTCAAAAGAGCTAATGACAACAGTAATTTATACATCAAAGAAGGACCAGATAAAAAAATTGTTTTGGCAAAAATATTTGTGGATGATACTGTGTTTACAGGGAATGATGATCAGTGTAAAGAATTTTCAGAGAAAATGAACAAAGAATTTGAAATGTCTATGTTTGGTTAGATAAAATTCTTTGTTGGACTTCAAATTCAGCAGAGCAAGAACGATATCTACATTACTCAGTCTAAATACTTCAGAAGTTTGGTATGGAAGATTCAAAACCAGTTGGTACACCCATGTGTACTAGACTGAAGCTTACCAAAGATGATGATTCAAAAGAAGTAGATCAGACCTTATACAGATCAATGATTGGAAAATTATAGTATGTAGTACATACAAGGCCTGATATTGCCTTAGCAGTTGGTATAGTAGCAAGATTCTCAGCAAAACCCAGAGAAAATCACATGATGGCAATCAAAAGAATCTTGAGGTACTTAAGAGGAACTGAAGATTATGGCTTGTGGTATAACTTTGGAGGCAATCTGGAATTAAAAGTGTTTACTGATGTTGATTAGGCAGGAAACATTGATGACAGAAAGAGTACAAGTGGTGGAGCATTTTTTCTTGGCAAAAGGTTAGTATCTTGGACCAGTAAAAAGCAAAATTGCACATCCCAATCCACAGCAGAAGCAGAATACGTTGCTGCAGCAGTAAACTGCTCTAATATTGTTTGATTCAAAAATTTATTGGAAGGCATGAAAGTTGAGATCAAAGAACCAATTGTTATGTTCTGTGATAATACAAGTGCAATAAATATTTCAAAGAATCCAGTAATGCATTCCAAAACCAAACACATTGCTATAAAATATCACTTTGTCAGAGAATTGGTGTAGGACAAGGAAATCAAATTGGAATATGTTCATACAAAAGAACAAATTACAGATATCTTCACCAAGCCACTACCTAAGGATGCATTCTTGTATCTAAGAGGTAAGTTAGGGGTCATTCCCCTATCCGAGGCTCACTAAATTGAAGTTTAGTAATGCATCAACCAGAGCATGTTGAAGATCAGTCAGTTGATGCAGCATAGTCAAGGAATCATTGCATATGAATTAGTACTTAAGGTACATTGGTATTCACTAAAAGTGTGTTATCTTTGGCATGTGTTGTCAAAGAGGGAGAGTTTGCTGTCATTTCATGAAATTTCTAAGAAAGAGAATTTATAAAAAAAAAGAAAAGAGGGAGAGTTTTTAGTCAGAGAGAGAAGTTTGCTGATAGAGGGAGATGAGAATTAGAATGAAGCTAAGGATATGTTCCTTATTCTATGTTTTCTGTGAAATTTCATTATGCTATGACATATTGTGTTGCCATCAATGCCAAAGAGGGAGATTGTTGGATACAATTGTCTGAAGGAGATTGTTGGAATGATTATGTGGTCTTTGATGTCATACAAATGTCATATCAATTGTCAGCTCAGTCGGTCAGCAAAGCAGTTCCCAGTGTCTACCGAGCTTAGTCGGTTAGCAAAGCAGTTCCCAGAGTCTACCAAGCTTAGTCGGTCAGAAAAGCAGTTCCCAGTGTCTACCGAGACCTCTCGGGTGTCAAAAGAAAAGTATGGCAGAAAATAGTGTTAACCAAGCTTCCTCAATTATCGAAGGAAAGTTAGTGTCCACCGAGTTCACTCGGTCTCCAAAGGATGTTGAAGAATTCACAGTACTTACTGAGTTCTCTCGGTCACCAAAGGAAATCTTTTTTGGATTAATGTTTACCGAGCAAGGTCGGCCCAGTAAAGGATTTTTTCAATTTGAAGAAATAAAGTTGGTTTATTCCAGTTGACTGTTGTAATGATTAGTAATGTTTTGTAATAATTATTAGTGCCGACTTGACAATCCGAATGGTATATATATAGAAGGTCAAGTTGTGAATTATGAGGATAAAAAAAAAAAAAGCAAGTGAAAAAAGAAGAATAGTATGAGCAAATTTTGAAGGATGATTAGATATCCTTGAAGAGCAGTAGAGATATATTTGATCAGGAAGGATCTAGTGAAGTAGAACAGAGATCTGTAATCAGCAATTCAGTTGCATCACTATTCAGGTCACTTCATTGTTACTTTCTTACCATTGTAGCAGTGATTTCAAAATCTCCTAACCGAGTTGGTTTAACAGCCATTTTGTAAATCCTCTAACAAGGTGACAGTTCTATTGAATGATTTCAAGACCTCTTACAAGGCCACTCCTAGAAAGGTGATTAAATCCTCTAACAAGGTCACACCTAACAGTGTGTTTTGTAACCTTTTACTGGGTTGGCTCCTAACAGGGCATCACTTCAGAAGAGTGAAAATCAGTAACTAGTTACATTGGTGGTTTTTTCCATATTGGGTTTCCACGTTAAATCTGGTTTCTCTTGTGTTCATGGTATTTTCTTTATTCATGCATGTTAATCACTGATGAATGCTTAAGAACAGTTATAATTAACACTCTCTACAATTACCGAGTTTTAGCATTTCTCTGTATGTCAGCAGTAAATAATTTAATAGGACATCTAAGGGATCAGTGGTAATATTTTGTGGTTAATTGATTCACCCCCCCCTCTTAGTTACTATATCCATATTTCCAACACAAGCACCTTTAAACTTGTTCTCTGTAAGCACCAAAAAAGCTTTGATACCAATTTTTAATATTATTTAGAACAACAGAGAGGGGGGTGAATCAGTTGTTCTCAGGTCCAGATGTATAAATTTTTTTAAAAAAACTCTTCAACAAATCAGATCCAACAACCAACAGCTACTCGGTCATTATTGATTTCATAACAGAAACATATAACATTGTAGTCCACTACCCAACTGTACTTAACTTGTAAAACACATAAATGTTAAAACCAAAACATTCACACAAGTATTGACACCAGGATTTATAGTGGAAACCCAGTTAGGGAAAAACCACTTTGTAACATGTTACTATTATTTTCACTCTTCTGAAGTGAGCTCTATGAAAAGCCAACCCTGTCAAAGGTTACATAAACACTCTCAGGTGTGACCTGGTTAAAGGATTTCAACCACTCTGTTAAAAGTGTGCCTTGTTATAGGACTTACATACACTCCATTAGAATGCAACCTTGTTCAAAGGATTTATACAAATGACTGTTAGGTCAACCTCTGTTAAAAGGATTTTGACTGATACAATGGTTAGAAAGTAACAGTAATATTGATCTGTAAACATACAACTCACTTTGCAAATATCAGATCCAATTCTGTACACATATGCTGGCTTGCCGACTATGAATCTTTTCCATCTCCATCATTGATTTGCTCAGAAATCCCTTCAAGCGATCACAACACTTCTCCTTCAACCTTTTGTGCTTAGATAGTCAATAACATCAACTCCAGCATCATCTACTTCTGCCTCTCTTCCACTCTTCTCAACCTCATGCTTAGGTTTCCTTAATACTTCCTCAATTAGCTCAATACATCTTTTGTCGCTTAATCTTCTCCATAGATCTTAGGGTTTGGTCAGATTCATCGAATCCTCCCAACTTTATGTTCTTCATCTCTTTAAGATTTACAATAAAATGTTTTATAGCTCATTAAATGCTTTCATATAATCAATAAATAAAGTTAACACAGTTTACATAATCCAAGAATTCAACTATGTTGGCTAGGAATCTAAATTCTTCCTCAAATGTAAATTACTAACGCTTGGTCAATATTGTGTTCAACTTCTCGGTCTTCACTAGAAAGCTCGGTCTTCACTAGAACTATTTCCTCAACTAATATTGTCTTCCTTGGCAATTAACTGATGTTCGGTCAGCACTGAAATTACTCGGCATATACTAGCTCGGTCGACACTAACATCACACGGCTTAAACATGATTTCTTCTCTTTTTTCTCAGTTAAGACTACCGGTTTAGTCTTCATTCTTACTAAGATAAACAATACATTATCTCATCATTGTGCCACATAATCAAGTACACATTGAAGTATCAAGATAACTCAACCTTTCCCCTAGGTGCTATTGTTACCATATTTGTCTAACCCCTTCACAACATTCAAATAGATATAGTACTTTTATTAAGTAGCAATAGTCTTACCAGTTAAGGCTTTACATCAATGACAATACAACAATTGCTTCAATTTTTGTTTCCAACAATGTATGCATAGATTAGATGATTATATTATCATGATGTTATGTTTTATGCTTTATATTTATTTATGATGTACTGACCCCATACTTGCATGTGTATGGTCATCATGTGTGTGTACCTGTTTGACGTGTTTGTGTGGTAGAGGATGGAGGTGTAGTTACTTGCATTATTGAGATCCACACATCCGATCATACCCTGTCATTAATTGTTATATATATATATATATATATATATATATATATATATATATATGTTGGATGTACATGCTTCTTCTTGTGATGACAAGTTTGTAGGTACAAGGCATCGTCTTCCCTGAATTGGTAGGAGTGAGCCTGCCCATAAATATCCATCTCAATGGTAAAGAGGGGAGATAATACATAGACCCAAAACCCTAACCTAAGCCTAATTGTCCTAGGATTAGACAAGTGTTAGTCTGACTATCCCACCCGGATTCGTCTAGTGGATAGGAATTCGTGGATCCATTTCTGGTGTTTTCTTAGTTTTATCTCATTTGGTTTCAGTTGATTTATTTCTTAAGTGGGTGATGTTCTATGATTATTAATGTTATGGTTATAGTTGAAATTTAATATTAATTATGTTCCTAGGTTGACTTGAGAAAATTTAATTAAAGTCAAATGTTTGATTATTTGGATTTAATTAATTATTTAATTGGAAATTAGATTTAATTATGCTTGTGTACTTTATTAAATAATTAAATATTTTATTGCATGATTTTAAGATGCTTTAAATATCAAATCTATTTAATATGAATTTTAATTATAAACATGTGCAATATTAAAAAGTGTATTGTTCTCAAAAGTTATCAACTTGTTTCAAAAAGTCAAAGTTGAGTTGTGCAAGAAAAGTGTTTTAAATTATTAATGAAGATTTATTTTCTATTTCTGATTTGGAGTTGATGTTGGAGTTAGCTGTTGAGTTATCTTTAGGGTTGCATGAAATGGGGAATTGAGTCTCTATTAGGGGAATTGCATTCATTTTAGAGATAGATAGGTTTTGGAGGACAATTTTGGGGGAGAGCTTGTGCATTTTGGATTTTGGGGAGAATTTGGATTGTGTGATTTCTTGTTTATGCATTTGGATCGTGTGTGTGCTTCCTACGTAGACTCAAATCTGCAGGTAGGATTCATCTTGGGAGGAATTCTGGTCTTCATATCTTCAAAGGTTTTCAATTTCAGTTTCTTGCTTTGGATCTAAGGTAGGGTTTGAATTCTTGCCTATTAATTTCTATTTTGCATCTATTGGCTTTTCATTGTTTATGTAATTATAATTTGTCTCACTAGTTAGATCTGGTATTTTTACTATTCTGGGTATTTAGGAAACCCTAGTTTAGTTGATTTTATGTTTTTATTAAATTTTAGCACAACAAGGTTATGCTGGCAAAATTTTATTAGAAAATTCTTCCTAATTCTCCTAGAAAATGAAAAAAATCAAATCAAGACTATAGTTTGACTATAGAGTTTGGAAATAATATTACATGTGAAAGAAAATCAATTGTTAGCAAAAAAAATTCAATTTTGACAGGAAAATATGCTTGCTGAAATGAATATAGTCTTAAAAAAAAAGTACACAGTCAATTAAAATAAGCCCAGAAAAAGTCAAATCAAATGCATGATTTTAGTAGAATATGCTTTATTTATTTTCTCAGAAAAAATAATAATATTTATATCTATTGTAATCTATTTGATTTGTAATTTCGTAAATTAAAAAAAATATAATAAATTAACTTTGTTAAAAAAAAATTGTTTGGGTTTTTGAATTATTAAAAATAATAATTTTAAAAAAATATATATTAAAAAGTGTTTTTAGGAGGGTGGGGGCCGCCACCTCCCCTCACCCTCCCCTCGGTTGTCATGTGCTGCTGTGGCAGACGCTGGGCTTGCTAGCGGTACCCGAGGGTACCGTGGGGTAGGGCACAGGCCTGCCGACAGTTTAATTTAGTTTATTTAAAATTTTTTTATTAATGTAGTTTAATAAAATTTGTTTTATTTATTCAGCTAATTAAATTTGTTAATTAACTAAATTTAATTAAATTTGCTAATTAATTTTGGTTTAATTAAAAATTATGTTTGTAATTTAATTAAATCAAATATTATTTGAATTTTTCTTAATAGATTTAATTAAATATTAGTTATAAGTAATTAATATTTAGTTAAAGACATTTGTTTTATAGATTGGTAATTCATGATGAATTAAGGTTTGGTTGATCATAGATTAATTATATGTAAATTTATATTTGATTAATGTGAATTGTTTATTTTTAAATGATTAAATTATTATAAATAATTACTTGTTAAGTGGTTATGTTTGTATTGAAATTGGGCATTTTATCTAGTTAGAACTTCTATGAGACTTTGTGTATTATATTGATTATGACATTATATCTAGGTGTTTTATGGATAAGTTTTCCTAGTAGTCCTTAATGTTATCTTTGTACATGGACCTGTAAATGAATTATTATTCAATCTAAATGTGAAATGGATTATCTTTCAGCCTTCTATGATGTGAGTGTTTTATTTTGCATTCCTGTAGTGTCTTCTAGTGCTTATTGTGTTATCAGGATACTAGAAGACCTAGGGAAAAAATAGAGGCCGGGGTATTTGTCAGTTGGATATGTTTTCAGCATTATGTTTTGATGTGTGTGTGTTTTCCGATTATAACCTGACTTGACCATATGGGCTCATGATGCTTTGTATTTTGTTTATGGTATCTTTGTAGTGTGTGAAACTAGATCTGGGATTGCTTGGTTGTATACCTGATTAGATCTATGTGCGATATGTGAGCCTAGGGTAGTTTACCTAGATATGTATTAGGGGGTGGCTTGCAATAAGCGTCGGGGCCCACAAGTGGCTACCAGGGTCACTTATTGTAAGTATATGTAATCAAGTGATAACCGAATAAAATTGAAGGGGAATTAAATGAACTTAATAAGATATGTTCCTCGCTTGAGTGCTAGTACAGACTAAAATGGGAATGGAGATGATTCTTGTCACCTTGAGAGGTGTGTTTAGCATAGTTAATGGCTTTGTCTATACGAGAAGTCATTGATATGTGTATGGTCACTTGAGTTCTAAGATCTAAAGTGATTACCAGGATGAGACTCAAGGGTTAGACATACATGATGACATCTGCCTATGCATAGTCTAGTTATTCTACATGTGTCGGTTGCCTCTAGATTAGTGAGTCTTACCTATCACTATACTTTTGTTTACCTTGAGTTAGAGAGCTTTCAAGATCCTCTTGCTTAGTGGTTTTGCCTTGCTTTGGTATTGGTTATCCAAGTGGGGTTTGTTGTTATCTCCTCAGCACGGTGGGGTAGACCTTTGTGGATCTACATGGATGGGTGGTAGTGATTCTTTACCATACAAGATTCGACGTCTTGGTGGTCATGGCTTGATGGATCTTCTATAGTTGGATTCCTTTATGTATCTTCATTGGTGGATTATTCTTATCTTCATTATTTGCAATCTTGTATTAGATTATCACATGTGATACCTAATCTGGACATTGTACTATTATTGTTAGAGTGATTACTACATACCCTGCGACATGTGTAGGGGATGCCAGTTTAGTTATGTTTCATGGATATATCCTTGAGGATTGTATTATTATTCTATGATGTAATTGTTTAATCTTATTTATGGAATCTTTTGTTGATGTTGTTTTAGTTTAGTTTTCTTCTTAAGTAATTCTATGTCATGGGACCCTCGAGTTTTGTAATTTGTGTTGGTTGTTGTATTAATGTGAGTAAATGGTAATTGCTTCCACATTGATGTTATCTTGTATGTAAACTTTAGAAAAAAAAATTATTCACCAAACTAAGTAGCATGTTTTAGGTTAATCTCTCTTGGGTTCCCTAGCGGGGTGTTACATCTGGTATCAAAGCTAGGTTTCTACATTGGGAACTCTCAGTATGTACGCTCATTAGGTTTTGTGTAGTTTAAACTTGAAGCTAAACATAGACATAAAACATTATTGCTCTCAGACCATTTCTTTGCAATTATGTTATCTTTTGTTTTTGTTTCAAGCTTTGTTGTGAGATGTTGTTGGATCTCTGTGTGATGCAAGAATCATGCTTGAGACTAGAGCTTCTAAAGGTCATTGTAGAGGTCATTCTAGTAACCATGGAAGGGGTAGACAACATAGCCCTTCTACAAGTGTTAGTTAGGAGAGTCACCATCAGTAGTCTAGAGGGGAGAAGAGAGAGGATCGTTAGGGTGAGTCAAATGGACCTGATATGAGACAGCTCTTGCAGATGATTCTGAATCATCTTGGTCCTGTGTAGGTCAAAGTAGAGTAGGATGCTTTCCACCACTCTCACAAAGAAGAGAGGGTAAGGGAAAGGTCTAGGAGTCCTCCAAGGAGGAACTTCTAAGTGGATCCTACAGTTGTGGTAGCTAATCACATGAGGGATCTGATGAGGGGATGACCTATTCCCTTTGATGGGAAAGGGTCTAGTTTAGAGGCTGAGACTTGGCTCATAGCCTTAGAGTGGAGATTTTCTATGCATCCTTTTAGTATCAATACTAAAGCCAGGTATGTAGTATGTAGCTTACTAATTTTGTAGCTATATGGTGGAAGATAGAGGAGGAGAAGCTAGGGCTTCAGATGGATACTGTCACTTGGGAGCTGTTCCTTGAGAACTTTCAAGAGCACTTCCTTTCAAATCAGTGGTGGTGATAGAGAGCAGATGAATTTCATAACTTGAGACAATTGACCTTGTCAGTGGGAGAGTATGGGCACTGATTTTTTGAGATCAAGTAGTATACTAGCTTTGGACAGGATACAACTCTTCCAGTTCAACACTTTGTGAGGGGGTTCAATGCTTTCATAGTTGGGGATGTTAAATCTTTGAGCCTAAGACCCTCAAGGAAGTAGTCATTAAAGTCACTCTTACAAAGGAAAATCTAGTGTTGGGTCATGGTGGTCAGAGATGTGTTTAGTCTAGTGGTTCCAAGGGGAATCGGTCTTAGAGGAATGAGAATCCTTCTACCTTTTCACAAGGTAATTAGGATCAGCAATAAAAGGGGTTCTCTATTCCAGCTCAGGGTGGTGGTTCTCAATCCAAGAACTTGCGTAATGCTCAGCATAGTAAGGATCATTATTTTGGTCAGCCAACTCAAAGTTCTCAATAGAGTGCCAGTATAGGTAGCTTTCAACAGTCCAGTGCTCTTGCAACAAGGAGAGTTTTCAATGGACATTGTTTCACTTGTGGCCAACAAGGTCATAAATCATACAATTTTCCCCAGCGTTCAGCTCAGCATTCAGGACAGAGCCTGATAGCTTCTGAGCCTATATTTGGTGAGGCAAGTAGATCTCACAGGGCCTTTTTAGTAGGGAATGATCCTTAGTGTTCAAACCCTAAGGCAGGGAAGGGTCTGAAGGGACCTACTTAGTGATCCTTGGTTTAGTTTTCAGTTCACTGCAGCTAGATTATGGGACTCATATCCCTATTTGTTCCAGGCTTCCAGGAGTAAGCCTAATCCTAGGGGGGTGGATGTAGTACCCACCCATAGTTTTCTTTCTATTTTTAGTTTATGTACTCTTTTAGGCTTGCATCTCAGTTGTTTGGCCGAATTCTTTTAGGTCACTTTTCATGTGATCAGTTATTATTTCAATAAATGATGATTATGGATTATGTTCATTTTATGTTTATCACGTGTATGCATAGATTAGATGGTTATATTATCATGATGTTATGTTTTATGCTTTATATTGATTTATGATGTACTGACCCCATACTTGCATGTGTATGGTTATCATGTGTGTGTACCTGTTTGACGTGTCTGTGTGGTAGAGGATGGAGGTAGAGTTACTTGCATTATCGAGATCCACACGTCTGACCGTACCCTATCATTGTCTATTATGTGTGTGTGTGTGTGTGTGTTTGTGTGTTGGATGTACATGCTTCTTCTTGTGATGACAGGTTTGCAGGTACAGGGCATCATCTTCCCTGAATTGGCAAGAGTGAGCATGCTCATAAATATTCATTTCAATGGTAAAGAGAGAGAGATAATACATAGACCCAAAACCCTAACCTAAGCTTAATTGTCCTAGGATTGGACAAGTATCAGTTTGACTATCCTACCCAGATTTGTCTAGTTGACAGGAATTCGTGGATCCATTTCTGGTGTTTGCTTAGTTTTACTTTGTTTGGTTTTACCTCATTTGGCTTCAGTTGATTTATTTCTTAAGTGGGTGATTTTCTATGATTATTAATGTTATGATTATAGTTGAAATTTAATATTAATTATGTCCCTAGGTTGACTTGAGAAAATTTAATTAAAGTCAAATATCTGATTATTTAGATTTAATTGATTATTTAATTGGAAATTAGATTTAATTATACTTGTGTGTTTTATTAAATAATTAAATATTTAATTGCATGGTTTTAGGATGCTTTAAATATTTAATCTATTGAATATGAATTTTAATTATAAACATGTGCATTATTGAAAAGTGAATTGTTCTCAAAAGTTATCAACCTATTTCAAAAAGTCAAAGTTGAGTTGTGCAAGAAAAGTATTTTTAATTATTAATTAATATTTATTTTCAATTTCTGATTTGGAGTTGATGTGGGAGTTAGCTGTTGAGTTATCTTTAGGGTTGCATGAAATGGGGAATTGAGTCTCTATTAGGGGAATTGCATTCATTTTAGAGATAAACAGGTTTTGGAGGAGAATTTTGGGGGAGAGCTTGTGCACTTTGGATTTTGGGGAGAATTTAGATTGTGTGATTTCTTGTTTGTGCATCTGGATCGTGTGTATGCTTCCTACGTAGACTCAGATCTGCAGGTTGGATTCATCTTGGGAGGAATTATGGTCTTCAAATCTTCAAAGGTTTTCAATTTCAGTTTCTTGATTTGGATCTAAGGTAGGCTTTGAATTCTTTCCTATTAATTTCTATTTTGCATCTATCGGTTTTTCATTGTTTATGCAATTATAATTTATCTCACTAGTTAGATATGGTGTTTTAATTGTTCTAGGTATTTAGGAAACTCTAGTTTAGTTGATTTTATGTTTTTATTAAATTTTAGCATAGCAAGGTTATGCTGGCAAAATTTTATTAGAAAATTCTTCCTAATTCTCCTAGAAAATGAAAAAAATCAAATCAGGACTATAGTTTGATTATAGAGTTTGGAAATAATATTACTTTTGAAAGAAAATCAATTGTTAGCAAAAAAATCCAATTTTGGTAGGAAAATATGCTTGCTAAAATGAATACAGTCTTAAAAATAAAAGTACACAGTCAATTAAAATAAGCCCAGAAAAAGTCAAATCAAATGCATGATTTTAGTAGAATATGCTTTATTTGTTTTCTCAGAATTATTTTTTTATATCTATTGTAATCTATTTGATTTGTAATTTCGTAAATTAAAAAAAATATAATAAATTAACTTTGTTAAAAAAAACTTGTTTAGGTTTTTGAATTATTAAAAATAATAATTTAAAAAATATATATTAAAAAGTGTTTTTAGGAGGGTGGGGGCCACCACCTCCCCCCACCCTCCCCTCGACTGTCGTGCATTGCTGCGATAGACGCTGGGCCTATTGACGGTACACAAGGGTACCGTGTGGTAGGTTACATGCCCGCTGACAGTACTGTGGGTACCGTGAGGTACCACACAGCAGGGGGTGTGGGGCCTAGCCCCCCCACCTATAAATTTTTCTTTTTACTTTTTAAAAAAAAAATTTCTTTTTACATATAATTTTTTAAAAAATTAGTTTAATTAAATTTTTATGTATTAATTTAGTTTATTTAAAAATTATTTATTAATTTAGTTTCATAAAATTTGTTTTATTTATTTAGCTAATTAAATTTATTAATTAACTTAGTTTAATTAAATTTGCTAATTAATTTTGGTTTAATTAAAAACTATGTTTGTAATTTAATGAAATCAAATATTATTTTATTTTTTCTTAATAGATTTAATTAAATATTAGTTGTAAGTAATTAATATTTAGTTAAAGACATTCGTTTTATAGATTGGTAATTCATGATGAATTAAGGTTTGGTTGATCATAGATTAATTAAATGTAAATTTATATTTGATTAATGTGAACTGTTTATTTTTAAATGATTAAATTATTAGAAATAATTACTTGCTAAGTGGTTATGTTTGTACTGAAATTGGGCATTTTATCTGGTTAGAACTTCTAGGAGACTTTGTGTATTATATTGATTATGACATTATATCTAGGTGTTTTATGGATAAGTTTTCCTATTAGTCCTTAATATCATATTTGTACATAGACCTAAAAATGAATTATTATTCAATCTAAATGTGAAATGGATTATCTTTCAGCCTTCTATGATGTGAGTGTTTTATTTTTCATTCCTGTAGTGTCTTCTTGTGCTTATTGTGTTATCGGGATACTAGAAGACCTAGGGGAAAAATAGAGGTCGGGGTATTTGTCAGTTGGATATGTTTTCATCATTATGTTTTGATGTGTGTATGTTTTCCGATTATACCCTGACTTGACCATATGGGCTCATGATGCTTTGTAATCTATTTATGGTATCTTTGTAATCATTTTTGGTTCTTATGTGTGAAATTGGATCTGGGATTACTTGGTTGTATACCTGATTAGATCTATGTGAGATCTGCGAGCCTAGGGTAGTTTACCTAGATATGTATTAGGGGGTGGCTTGCAATAAGCATCGGGGCCCACAAGTAGCTGCCAGGATCACTTATTGTAAGTATCTATAATCAAGTGATAACCTAATAAAATTGAAGGGGAATTAAATGAAATTAATAAGATATTATCCTTGCCCATACTTGTGTGCTAGTACAGACTAAGATGGGAATGAAGATGATGCTTTCCGCCTTGAGAGGTGTGTTTAGCATAGTTAATGGCTTCATCTGTATGAGAATTCATTGATCTATGTATGGTCACTTGAGTGTCAGGATTCAGATTGATTACCGAGATGAGACTCAAGGGTTAGATGTACATGATGACACCTTCCTATGCATAGTCTAATTATTCTACATGTGTCAGTTGCCTCTAGATTAGTTAGTCTTACCTATCACTATAATTTTGTTTAGCTTGAGTTAGAGAGCTTTCAGGATCCTCTTGCTTAGTGATTTTTTCCTTGCTTTGGTATTGGTTATCCGAGTGGGGTAGACCTTTTTGGATCTACATAGACAGGTGGTAGTGATTCTTTACCATATGAGATTTGATGTCCTGGTGGCCATGGCTTAATGGATCTTCTGTAGTTGGATTCCTTTATGTATCTTCATTGGTGGATTATTCTTATCTTCATTATTTGTAATCATGTATTAGATTATCGCATGTGATGCCTAATCTTGACATTGTACTATTATTGTTAGAGTGATTACTGCATACCCTGCAACATGTGTAGTGGATGTCAGTTTAGTTATGTTTCATGGATATATCCTTGAGGATTGTATTATTGTTCTATGATGTAATTATTTAATCTTATTTATGGAATCTTTTGTTGATGTTGTTTTAGTTTAGTTTTATTCTTAAGTAATTCTACGTCATGGGACCCTCAAGTTTTGTAATCTGTGTTGGTTTTTGTATTAATGTGAGTAAATGGTAATTGCTTCCGCATCGATGTTAGCTTGTATGTAAAATTTTGAAAAAAAAAATTCACCAAACTAAGTAGCATGTTTTAGGTTAATCTCTCTTGGGATCCTTGGCAGGGCATTACATGAACGGTTGCATCAAAAACTCATTATGTGTTTGGGAAATTAGAGTTGGAACAACATCCAATAAGAAATATTTAATACAAGTTTCATTAACAATAGGGGGGACTTTAGCTACCAAGAGGTCTTTGAAATAAGAAACTCCTTCATCCTAAATCTGTTGGGAATCAGTAAGATGAGATCCTGACTTAAAAACTTGAATGCTAAAAATAGAAGAAGAGGTTCTTTTAACCTTAACAGAGGAGTGAAATAAATTAGTATTTTTATCACCATCCGACAACAATAATTCATGATATATTTTCCACCAATAAATTTCCTCCCTATAGAAGAGTGTTTCCCAATAAGATTGGAGAGTTTTTTGTCTTTAAAAAATAGAAGGATCTAAACCAAATTTAATGATATGATCATTAATGGAAAAAAGTTCTTTTTCGACTACAAGTTTCTCATGGAAGTCATTATTAAAAAATTATTTATTCCATATTAAAATACTAGATTTAACATGTTCCAATTTCCCATAGAATTGGAACATCTGATTACCTTTACAAAAGGGAGCAGACACCCACCGTTGCCATAAAAGGAACAAAAAATGTGGATGAGTAAACCTCATTTTTTTAAATTCAAAAGAAGGCCAAAAAGAAACCCCAATATCATCCTTATCTAAATTGAGTGAAATGGAAAAATGATCAGACTCATCAATTGAGAGGATTTCAAAAGTAATATTGAAGTTCTGGAGTCTAAGCTCATGAGAAATAAGGAATCTTTCAAGCCTAGAGGCAATTTGAAGTTGTGATCTTCTATTAGTACATGTAATGGAACCATTAGATGGAAGAACATTTGAAAGGGCATTGTCTGATATCAATAAATAAAAATCATCTAAACTCCTTTGAGCTATTGGGATACCACCTTTTTTGTCATTTGGAGAGGTTAAAGCATTAAAATCCCCACCTAGGATAATAGAACAGTCCTCATATTGTTGTATAATATTAGAGAGAGTATTCCAAAGGTTAAGCTTATCAGTAGGAGAAAAAGGACCATAAACATTAAAAATAAGAAGATATGAATCAAACAAACCAAACTTCATGATTTTCCAATTATAAAGATGATGGATAAGTTGACCCTTAATAGACTTAGGATTCCAAAGAGAAATAAGACCACCTAACGCACCTCAGGAAGAGACATGAAAGTATTCCCACAGAGACCAATTTTTAAAATATTTATGAAAAGACTTTGAAGATAACTTAGTTTCTTGAAGTAAAATGATATCATCTTGGGAAGAAACCAAAACTTTGTTGATTCTTCCCCTTTTGTCAAGGGCATTAGAGTCCCTAAAATTTTAAGAAATAATCTTCCTGACAGCCTGGGAGAGAGGGAAGCCCTCCTAGTCTTAATTTGAGAATAAAATTTATCCACAATAGTAAAAGGATACTTGCATTAATCTCCTCAAGAGCTATTTCTTCAACTAATTATGAAGCAACTAAAATAAGAATGTCATTAGCCATAAAATGAATAACCTCTTTAGAGATAGGAGCCACTTTTCTGGCCAACAATTAAAAGGAAGATCACTAAACATTCAAGTATGAATAATATAGTCATCAGAGGGTTGAAAGGAGGAGTACAAATGAGCACAAGCAAGGGGGAAGGAGGAGGAGGGAGCACCAATGGCTTCAGAACAAAGGGGAAAGGAACAAGATGCACAAATAAAGAGGAAGTCGAGGAAGAAGAAAGGAGAAAAATTTCAAGAGAATGAGCAAAGTCAGACATGCTACTTAAATTAAAGGAAATGGAGAAAGTGTCAAGAGTTGGTCTAACTTTGGCCAAACAAAATTGAGATAGATTGAACATATCAACTAGAGGAGTAGAGAGGAGAAATTTTTTAAGAGAGACCAAAGAGGGAATCTGACTGTCAAAAAAAATATTTGGACTCAATGAGTGAAGAAATATGTTTACGTAATGTAGATTTAATAGCAACAAAAGAAGGTGTATGTAAACCAAAGAAAAGATTAAGAGAGTTGGATTCAATAACAACAACATTATGACTATTGTGGTTAGATCTAAAAAGTGTGAAAGCATTAATATTAACACATGAGTTATTAATCATGGGAGAGTGGGCTACCATCGAGGGTTTTCTAAAAAGAGGGAAATCATGAAAATCAAATGAACGATTTGTACAAACTTTAATAGTTGTCCTAGAAGAGTCTTGACATTGAGAATCAAAATGTCCTAACATATTTGAATGAAGATCTATTGTTTTTGGATCCACAATGTCAATCGACTGAACCCAATTATAGTACTTGGAGAAAATTGAAATGGATTGAGGGAAGGGGTTTTGATAGGTTGACTAGTACACAAACCAAAACCAACAAATGGGAAAGTTCAAAATGAATAAGATCATGATGAAGAAAAATACCCAATTTGTTAGCTAAAATCTCAACAATATATGGGTCCCAATATTCTAGAGGTAATCTAGGCAAAGAGATCCAAAATGACATAAACAACACAGGAGCAGAATTAGCATCAAAATGTGGAACCCAAGAGAGAGTAGAGATGCCAACCCCCTTACAAAACCACCCTTTGAATTTGTGCACTGAACCCCTATGACTACCTGATCCTGAAAGATAGTAACAAAAAATAAAGAATCTTTCTCTATGAAGAAGAGATCCATCAAACCAACCCATGAATGCTTTTCCCAACCTAAGAAATTTAGAAAAGAAAGAGGGGAGTGGATCTTACCAATTAGGGCTTGAACCTATAAAAAATCAACAGTGGATTGAATCATATGGTCCAGAAATATAATCTTGTCAAAATGAATATTTGGAATAGTCTCACCATGAATACAATCATGGTCTTCAGTAGAATGGGAAATATTTGAACCTTTTAGAGGTTTTGAACCTTGCGAAAGTTATTTGGGATTGAAGGTAGCCCTCAGATTGTTAGAACAATCATGCATCTTCACAAAATTAGCAACAACCAACAAAGGAGGAGGAGACATAGGTGGAGTATCATCACAAATATCGAATCGGGTTGAGTATGATTAAGTTGGCAACGTCCTCAACCAGATTGATGAAAATTAAAACTATGGATTTGAAAATCTGAGAACCCTAGCTTCTAGTGATCTAGAGGAGGACCAAGAAATCCTTCAAAAATAGGAGCCCTAGGTGGAAAAACCCAACGACCATACCATGCTTCTGTTGAGAAATAATTTTATAAAAATAGGCTAAAGTGGGTTGTTTATCAAAGGCCAAATCTCTCCATTGCCTTGTTTGAGAACCCATTGTTGAGTGTGAGATGCAGAGGCCACATCCACATAGTCTTTTTCATCAAAGGGGAAATCTGCCTATCTAGGTTTTGATGGATTAAAAAGATTTGAAGTTGCCACATTTATTCCTATTTCTTTGCATGATGTCATGTTCTAATGATCTGCAACTGATTGAATATCTTGATGAACTTAAGGAATAGCGATTAGAGATCACCGAACTATTAAAGTGATTTGTAAGATGATTAAATCAGTCAATATGTTGTCATTGATGTCAAATAGTCATGACTATACTTATCATGATAGTTACAAACATCTGAACATCTATAGAAGGAAGAAATGGTGAAGAAATGAGATATATACATAAGGAGAAGATGGATATGATAGATAAGGATAAGGTATACATTGGGTAACTTATTGATGAGTCTATGGAATTATATTGTTGACTTGAGCATGTTACATTATTCTATTATAAAGAAGAGATCAGAATTGAACAAGTTAATGTGGTCAGTAATTGAAGATTTTTGTATATAATGAGTCGGTCTTGTGTATACCGAGTGACAGTAATAAACGAGTTAGTTATCATCGATGAATTCAGTATTAACCAAGTATGGATGAAAACATTAAATGCTATAAAAACTGACTAAAATTTATGAGTTGGAAATTGATTATAATTTTGAGGTAAGAGATTGAAACGTGTTATTAACACATCTTTCGAGGAAGGTTTAAGCGACAAAATGGATAATGATGATTAACAAGCAAAATCTAATGACTGGTATGAAAATGGTTTACACATCTATATAAGATACATGAGTTCATTGATGAACAATGCTAGATGAAATAGAGACTGTGATATTTCACGTGAAGACATTTCATGCATACTTGATCAAACTAGTTACAGATAGAACTAAGCAGAAATGCAAACATAACCAAGCATCAGAGATATATACACCGAGTGAAGTAAGTTCAAGGATATAAGGAAGGGAATTGATTATCGATCATATGAGTTTTATAAGCTTATCATAGATCTGAATATTTTCAAATTGAGTTGTATTTGAATCAGATCAAAACTATATCAGTTTAACCCTTGTTACAACAAAATCTCTTAATCAAGTGGACTTAATAGTCTTATTTTCTACTATGACATTCATTGAATGTATGAAGGTTTTCTTGTTGACTCCATAGTGAATGCTGGTCAAAATTTAAGTATTAGTGGTAAATCCTATAACCAGGGTACATCTGACAGTGTGCATTGTAACCTTAAATAGGGTTGGCTCCTAACCGAGCTCACTTCAGAAGAGTGAAATATTTTCGGTTACCGATCCCAGGTGGGTTTTCCCTTCATAGGGTTTCCATGTTAAATTATTGTGTTATGTGTTATTTTTATGATTTTTTTTCTATCATACTTTACATATTGCATGTTTGATTAATCACTAAAGACAGTTTTGGATAATTAATAGTATTTGGTAAATGGTAAGAAAGATAAATATTTTATCTTAATGAACTCTTTGAGTTGTTGAATAAGTGTGAAAAAGTACATCTGAGAGTTTGGGACTCTAGGATAACTGATTTAACCGATTCATCCCCCCTCTCACTTATCTAACAATTGGTATCAGAGCCCATTAGTTTCTTGGAGGAAAGTTTCAAGGACTTGAGAAAAAGATCACAAGATGTATAAAAGGGAAATGCCTAAGATGAACAAAGATAACTTCACAAGATGGAAAAGTAGGATGAGGATGCACATATCTAGAATTGGAGAATCTTATCTTCATCTCCTAAACCATGGCTACTTACAACTGATCATTGGACCTTTGACAGTTGATTAGTTGAGATACATACATGAACACAATATAACTATGATAGAGATTGTTGATGCTCTAACTAATGAAAAATTTGAAGATGTCAAAGAATGCACTACATCGAAAGAAATGTGGGATAAACTTGCACTAGTTCATGGTGGTGATGTAAATTTAATGAGAGCTAGAGCTGAAATCCTAAGATGTAGATTTGATGATATGAAGATGAAAGAAGGTGAGAACATCACACAATACTCTAACCAAATCAAAGAGGTGGTCAATGCTATCTAAGGATCAAGACGTATTATTTCTAAAGATACTATGGTAAGTAAAATATTGAGAACGTTGCTTCCTGTCTATGCTATTAGAATCTCTGTTATTCATGAAATGAGATCTACACTTGGTAGTACTCTTACACTTGATAGTCTAATTGGTAAGATGACTACTTTTGAGCTGAATAACTATGACAATAGTATTGTGCTGAGTGTTAAGTCTAGTTTTATGTCATCCCTAAAGATTGGTAAGTCTTTCAGTAAGCATAACATAAAGAGTGAAAGTGGCAGTGACAGTAAAGATGAGCTTGATGAGCTTGAAGCACTTAAGGCTAGAAGAATGCAGAAAGGTAAAGGAAGGTATAAAGGAAAGTTACCTTTAGCTTGTTTTAATTGTAAAGAGATTGGCCATATTGCTGCTAGATGTCCTAACAGGAAAGAAGAAGATAAAAACAATGAACAATCTAGTGATGGAAAATTTGGTAGAAGAGATAACAAAGGAAACCGACACTTTGACAGAAGAAACAATCGATACTACAAAGACAAAGGAAAGAAGGCATGTTACCTTTTTAGAGATAATGATAATGACACTGACACTGACACTGATGATGAAATAGAAGTGGTATTTGTTGCAATGAAGGATGATTCAGAAGAAGAAGAAAGGTATGTAGAAACAACACTTATATCTAAAGTTAGCAAGAATGATACATGAATTATTGATAGTGGTTGTACACATCATATGACTGGTGATGAAGAAAAATTTGAATACCTTAAACACTATAATGGAGGATTGGTTAAAAATGGAAATGATACACCTTGACAAGTGAAAGGAAAAGGATCTATCTTGTTGAATGATAAGATTAGATGTGCTAATGCATATTGGGTGAAAGGACTTAACTATAATCTATTGAGTGTAGCAAAAATAAACAATTTAGGTCACCGAGTTGTGTTTGAAAGTAAGAAGGTCAAAATCTATGATGAAACTAGAAAGCTGGTAGGTTCTGGTGGATAAACCAAAGGTAATCTATTCTATCTTGACAATTCTGAAGATGTATGGTTGTGGCATAAGAGACTGTGTCATGTGAACTTTGAAAATATGGTTAAGGTTAGTAAGAGGAGAAGAGTTAGAGGTTTACCGAGTCTAACTAAGCCTAACCATGTTATGTGTAATCAATGTCAGAAAGGAAAAATGACTAAATCTAGTTTTAAAAGCAAAGAATATTCTTCTAAAAGTATTTTGGAGTTGGTACATACCAAATTATGTGGTCCTATGAGAAATCAAATTTATTATGGTGACAAATATTTCATTTTATTTTTTGATGACTACTCTAGGATGATGACAGTTATGTTTCTAAAAGGACAATCTGAAGCTTTGAAATTGTTTAAGTGGTATAAAGATAAAGTTGAAAGGGAAACCAAGAAAGATTTAAAATTCTTAAGATCTGATAGAGGAGGTGAGTTTATCTCTAATGAATTCACTAACTTTTGTAATGAGGATGGAATCAAAAGACAAGTTTCTAGACCGAGGACACCGTAGCAGAATGGTATTGTAGAAAGAAGGAACCAATCTATAGTTTATTGTGTCAAAACTTTGAAGATTGAGAAAAATGTTGCGCAAATGTATTGGAGAGAAGCTGTTAGCGCTATTGTATACACCTTGAACTGAGTTCAACTGAGCAAAGACACAAATAAGACACCTTACGAGTTATGGTTTGGCTACACACCGAATGTAAGTTATTTCAGAATTTTTGGAAGTAGATGTTAGATTTTGAAAGATGATAGAAATGGTAAATTTGACTCTAAAGGTGATGAAGGAATATTTTTAGGATATTCTACTAAGAGAAAAGAATATAAATGTTTCAACAAGGATACTAACAAAATGGTTGAAAGTGCTAATATAAAAGTTGATGAGTTTGTTGAAAAGAATGATGCAGAAAGCATGAAGGAACCAGAAGACTATGGTAGGTTTACATATATTGAGAATCCAGACTATCTACCAAAGCCATAGGCTGAGTCTATTGAGAAATAGGAAAATACTATCGAGATCCAGCAAATGCAAAACAAGAACTAGGAAGAAGCTACCGAAGAACAAAATAAACCTAAACCAAATCATGAGTGAATAAGAGAACAAGTGATGGAAAGATTTGTTACAAGACACCATCCACAAAACCAAATCATTGGAGAAAAGAAAGTTGGCATGATGACACAAAGTAAGTTAAGATGCAACATATGCTTAGTTTGTGAATTTGAGCCTAAGAATGTTAGAGATGCACTTGATAATGATGAATGGATTAAGGCAATGAATGAAGAAATTGAGAAAATTGAGAATAACAAAACATGGACATTGGTACTGAGACCAAGTGACAGAAATGTAATAGGTACTAAGTAGATTTTTAGAAACAAGTTGAATGAGAATGGTGAAGTCACTAGAAATAAAGAAAGACTTGTATGCAAGGGATGTGCACAAGAAGAAGGAATTGACTATGGTGAAACTTTTGCACCAGTAGAAAGACTTGAAAGAGTCTGAATATTACTTGCATATGCTACACATAAGGGATTCAAAGTATATCAAATGGATGTGAAATTAGAATCTTTGAATGGAATTCTTGAGGAAGAGGTCTACATAGAACAACTTGAAGGTTTTATTGATCCAAATTAGAAGAACATGGTATGTAGATTGCACAAAGCACTATATGGACTGAAGCAAGCACCGAGAGAATGGTATGAAAGATTACATGCTTATATTATTAGTATTGGATTTGTGAGGAAAAGTGAAAATAGTAATTTGTATATGAAAGGAGAATCAGATGACAATATTATGATTGCTGAAATTTTTGTTGATGATATAATTGTTGAGGTTTAGAAATACCACCCCAACTCAGGCATTAGGGCTTAATAGTATTCTATCATAATAATGGAAACCTTCTCAAGTTGTGGGTGGACTCTGATTAATAAGGAATCTCCAGATTCTAGGCCGGTTCCTATTAGATATGGGATATCACCTCCTGATAGAAAAACTTAGTGGGAAAAGGGGAAAAGAACTTAGAAAACTGAAAGGGAAAAAGGGGTGATACACCAAAATGAAATCAGAGTTCGATTGGAAGGTAAAACAACAACCCCAACTCATACACCAAAAGCTTGATACTTTGAATCATTGATCAACATATAGGCTAAAAGACTTAACTATTAGGGTATACACCACAAATAGTTTTATCCATTAACAGACATACATATTCTTCATGAGGTTTGAATTTTGTTCACCTAGAGGAGGAACTGGAAACATTCACTTCCCCTAGCTATTAAAATGAAATGAACACTAATAAAGAAAGATGAAAACTGGATTTGAAATCAAAACTCCAAAATATATGAGAAAATAGATCCACTGCTATATTATCCTCCAAAATCTGACAAATAGGTTACAAACATAACCAATAAGACATCAAGGAGCGATATGCTCACTTTCAGCCTTCTCTCCAAAATCTACAACCCCTTAAACTGACCAACAAAATTAGTTTTATAACTACCATAAGCCTCAAATCTGCAAATCCAAGTCTCTGTTATTTTCCCTAATATGGCCTAAAAATATGCCGAGATATAAGCCTAAAAAAATATGCCAAAACTAAAGTCCTAAATGTTGGTTGTAGTTTAAGGATATAAATCCTTTTACAATTTTTAAACCAAGCATTTAAATTATTTATTTTGAATAAAAATCCAAAATACATAAAACTCACTCTAACTACACTAGCTAAAACCTAAACTTTAGGAATAAATTCCTAAATCTATGAAATACAAAGTGGAAGAGGGTCGACATGACCACCCTACCCACTTCCACATTATGTGAAAAATAAGGCAATGAGGTAGTGAGCTAGCATTACAATTTCCAAGCTCTGTCAAGATGTGGATATTTGCATTAATGGTATTCAATTCAGCTCTACAATGGATTTTAAATTCTCAAAACTGTTTATCAATCTCAAACTTGGCATCTTTATTCAGCTTCACTGAGAAGAATAAGGAAAACCCTAGCTATGAGGAAAACTCTATCAAAATTTCATTAGGGCTCGGCATGACTGGCAGGGAGATCTTTGTTTCGATGACTTTGAACTGGTAGTGTATTATGGAAGCTTAGGTTTCATTTTCATTGAACTGGACATCTCCTTGCTTGACCTTAGCTTGTTCTTGAAGTTTCATCATCGAGCTTTGGAGCTAGGCTTTAAGATTAAACTATAGAATAAAACTCATAGCTTTTGAGTGATGTGCTCAAGCTAAAACTCCACTCGGCCTTGAGCTGGTGTTTTGACTTTGTATTTTTCCTCCTTAGCTTAGAAGCTAATGCTTAGCTTGTGTTCGGGGTTGGAACCGATACTTACAGCCTGTGGGTATTTGATTGTGAGTTTTCCTTTGTGAATTAGAGTTCAAACTGTGAGTCTCCTAGAAACTCATGACCTATGGGTTTTACATTTGAATCTTAGTCTCGAGATTGAGCTCGACATGTTTCAGAGTTTCATCATTGAGCTTTGACTAGCATGAAACTTGTTGTGATCTTGGTGGTGTCTATGATAACTTGAGCTCACTGTGAATTCTCTTTGGCTATGATCTGGTAAGCATTGCATGATTTCTTTCAACTGGTAAAACCCATGCATGAAAATTGATTATTTTCCACCTTTTTATGTGGATCTTTTACATCTTGACAGTGCATGATTTATGATTTTCTCTCTAATTGACTTAGCTTAGCCTATGTTGTGACTGAGAGATGAGGAAATGTTAACTCAGCTAAGGATTTCATCTTTCAATCACAACTTTGGATTGTGCCAAGCTAATTGAAACTTGATCTCCAAGGAAATGTTCCATAGCATGAAGCATGAACATAAGTCATATCTATAACCCTCCATTTATCTTGAAATAAGGTTTTGTTGTTATTCTTCACTGAACTCAATCATTGCTCAATTTTGTACTCCTGTTGTAGCTTGAATACATCTTCATTTACATCTCTTCTTTCTTATTTTGTTGAAACACATGAAGATATTTGAGAAAAATAGTAAAAAATTCAAGCCACTGTTAAAAATAATTTGACAGTACAAAATGAAAACCCACTTTGACAAGTAGCCCGTGAATGAAGTTTTTTGCACTATCATTTGGTAATAACTAAAAGTATACCAATCATTTTGCTAGTCTTTTATTGTATCTAATAGCTCCACTGATAAACAAATGAACTTCATGGATCGAGCTATAAACAAATAAACTTCATGATTTAACTGTCTTGCATATATTTGTTCACTGCTTGAACCCTCATATTCACCGTTTTAAATTTTTCTATATATGATGCTAGCATAGTCATATTCACTGTTTTAATATTTAGTCATTGTGTTCTAATCAATATGACCTGGCTAAAAAGAGCCATAAGGCTTCACTGTTGTAAAAATAGTGGACATGTTTTTAACCTTTTCAATACCAGTTATTTTCTTTTTCTTTCACTATTTTAATACTATGCAACACTGTACCCATAAGCATCAATCATTCTTCAAAAGGTGCTCACAACTGCACTGATAAACACATCAGATTTTAAAAGCTCACTGTCTTAATGCTCTAAAAAGAACAGTTACTATTACATTATTCCATCGGTAATTTTAATTTCCTTTCTGTTTTAATTGATAAAAAAGAACATTCATTTTGATTTTTGAATTCAATCATTGAAAATAGGGAACATCTTTAAATTCACTGGTACATATTACCATGTATAAACACAGTCTCTCCTCTTGTTTGATGTCGAATATGAACTTTTGACACAAGAAATGCAAAAAGATAAAAAAATGTTTGTTTACTATCAATGAAGTTCGAGCACGGGCTCGTGACATCCAAAGACATCAAAATAAAATTCAATAAAGTTTGAGCATAGGCTCATGACATCCATTAAATACATACTGATAACATTTTTATAACTTTTTAAGCTCAATTTTGTAGCATTTCTTTTTTGTTAATCAACAACAATAGTAAATAACAGTGAATTCACTGATAAGGTATTTTAAATTCAATAATAATATTAAACATGGTACTTTGAAATATGCAATACCAGTGATTATGCAACTGTATCTTGGCATTTGAACATGACTATTTTGTAACAATTTGGCACTTTGTTGTAGCATCTTGCAAGGCATTTTGTACTGCATCTTCTTGTTTTTACTGTGATGTCAAAACCAATCAACTTTGAGCACTGAAATATATTTTGTTAAGCTTTTCAAACAAAAACATTATAAACTTGTTAGATTAGTGAACATAGTAAACAATTCAGTTTAAGAAAATTCCAAAAGGAATGACACTTGTGAATCAAAATTCAGATCTTTATGTTCACTAATCTACCAAGGTCCTGCTATTTCTGAAAAAGGTTTCTCAATTAGAAACACTAAGTCCCTTGCATTAAGATATATGGCTTCAAAAAGGACAACATACATCAGAATGACCATTAATAGAAAAATGTTTCATGTTTTTTAAAAACAAGTCCCTTTAATACTATCTTTCAGTGAGTGTGGATGCACATTTCCTTATTGCATTGAATTTACTAGATAGGTATGCAGCATTGAAGATTTGATTGTTATTGTATGTTGTGTATTTCATGCGTTTCTTAGATCCAGTTGGATCTAACACCATTTTCTCTCTCATGATGCAGGTAAAAACCCTAAAAACCTAGTGAAGATGAAGACTTGGACAAGAAGACCTAGGGCCTAAAAAACAACCAATTGACAACAAATAGATGATAAGGAAATGCATGGGACCCCTACTCCATACTTCTATCACGCTTTCTATTCTACAAATGCACTCTTTGATTGACATGAAATATGAAATATGAGAAGACATTTGTATACTACATTCAGTTTGAATGCACAATGTAATGATTAGTAATGAATTTGAAATTTGAGATGTGATCAATACTTATAGTACAATAATGAAATTTGACAATGAATGCAACAATGAAAAAATTAATCAACAAAACTTGAAAGATAGTATTAATTAGACCCTAGAAGCAATCTTTTCCTATTTTTGTTTATTCTTCTATATGCTGTAATTTTGGGTAAAACATTTGGCGACTTATGTTGGATGTCTGCCTGCTAGACATGACCTACATACCTTATCATTGGGCAATGTGGTTAGAAAACTAGAAACTTGAATGCAACCGTTATTGAAATGAAAATGCATCTAATCTAGACTCATGCAATGTAAAGACCTAGTGCTTGGACAACACTTATTGAAATTAAAAACTAGACCAAACATATCCCTCAAAGAAAAGCTTGTGGTGGATTCCATTAACTAGAATCTGTAGAACTTCTCCATCAGTTGTAGACAACTGAAAAGCATTATTTTCTTTACAAGCTATGATAACAAAAGGGCCTGACCAAAAATTGTACCTGGTTATAATATCTTCATAAAATTTCAACACAATAGATCTAGTAGACTCCTTTAATGCAATGGCCTTAGTCCATCTGGTAAAATAGTCTGCAGCAATCAAAATCCATTTATGACCTGCACTTGAATTAGGATTTATTGGACCTATAAAGTCCACTCCCCACTTATTAAATACCTGATCCATAATGATTGGCTATAATGGAAATGCTGCCATCTTTTTCTTTCCTACAAACATAGCACATTTTTTACATTTTTTGGCCCAAGAATGAGCATCTTTGAATAAATGTGGCCAATAATAGTCAGCTCTTAAAATTTTCCAAGCTGTAGTTTTAGGACTGAAATGCCCTCCACAAGATCCATCATGAAATTCTGATAAAATCTTATTTTGATCAACATAATCAATGCACTTAAGAAGCACACTAGAAAAATCCTTCCTATAAATAATACCATCAATAAGGACATAAGGAATAGATTATAACCTGTAGTACCTTCTTTTAGCTTTATCAAGATTTATTGGACATTGTCTAGTTTGTAGAAATCTGATCATATCTGATAACCATCATGTTGAAACATTAATCAACATAGTATTACCTTGGAGTAAGGCAACCTCTTCGGTGGCTTCAAAATTCTTCATTTTCCATCTAAGCACACAGACCTTTGCCTCTAACCAGTTTGGTTACATGAATTTGCACATCATATTCCATAACTCTTGTTATCCAACCAACTCTCTTTTCATTGACATCTTTGTTTAAAAAGAACTCCTTAGTGCTAGGATGTGCAACCATCAGATGTACTTTATTTCTAGAAACCAAATGCTTAAACTTTTTCAAAGCTTTAATAACAACTAATACATGTTTTTCAACAAAACTATACCTTTTCTCATAATCATCCATACCTTTGTTGAAAAATACAACTGGTTGCTTTTTTTTATCTTCATTCCTTTGCACCATCATTTCTAAAATAGTGTCAAAACCACCATAAGAATATAAAATAAAATCCTTAGAGAAATCTAGATTAGTCAAAGTAGGGGCTGATGACAAAGCCTGCTTAATATGTTCAAAACTTTTCTTTCCCTCATCAGTCCAGCTAAAAGGTACATCTTTCTTCAACATATCAGTCAAAGGTTTTAACAAATTTGCAATGTCACAGATGAAGCATCTAACAAAATTTATCCTCCCAATAAAACTTTGTAATCCTTTCTTATGTTTTGGCAATGACACTTCCAGAATTGCATGAATACTTTCAGGATTAATAGTTGTACCTTCTTTAGACACTTGGTACCCTAAAAGTTTACCCTCATGAACTAAAAAAATAGATTTCTTTGGATTAAGAGAGATTCCAAACTCTCTACATCTTTGTAGCACTTGTCTTAGATGATCTATGTGTTGGTTTGCAACCTTGCTGTAAATTGTGACATCATCTAAGTATACTAGAACAAACTTATACATCAAATTCATGAAAGCCATATCCATTGCTTTTTGGATTGTAGCTCCTACATTTGATAATCCAAATGTCATTCTTTTGTAAGCCAGTGTACCCCATTTAGTTGTGAAGGTTGTTTTGAATTGATCAGACTCTTTAACTAAAATCTAGTTGTAACCAGAATACCCATCTAAGAGTGAGAATCTCTCTGAACTTGAGACATATTGCAAAATTTGTTCCATGGAAGGAAGAGGGTGTCTATCCTTCAGAGATGCCCTATTAAGGTCTCTAAAATCTACACAAAGTCTTATCTCTCCATTCTTTTTCCTTACTGGAACTAAATTTGAGACCCAGGATATGTGTTTGATAGGAAATATAATACCACCATCCAGAAGTTTTCTTAACTCTTTTAGCATTAAGGGCTCTAACTTGGGGTTTATGGGCCTTTGCATTTTTTTGATTGGCCTAACATTTGGCTCTAATTCTATAGTATGTTGGGTTAATTGGGGATCAAATCCTTTCAAATCACCATAATCCCAACCAAAAACATCATTGTATTCTCTGAAAAGATCAATAAACAATTTTTTTTCCTCAGGAGAGTTAATTTTACCAACCTTTTATTACTTGTCCTTGAATATCTCCACTTCTTCATAGTGATCTTCTTTGATTAGCAGGTTGGATTTATTCCTCCTGAACTGCTCATCAGAATTAAAAGCTAACTCCAAGCAGACCAATCCTTTTGGAAGCTTATTGTTCTTCAACTAAATGATTTGATCTTCTATTTGTTGACTGGGTTTATCATTTTTAGAAGCTGAGAAATCTTCTGTTTCAGTCATAAAACTTAAAATATGTTCATTAGTATTAAAAAATTTCCAATTGATATCATTATCTAGTATAGATGGCCTAACAACAATTTTTACATGTGATTAATTTGAGATCTATCCTTTATTTTCAAAAATTGCAACATGTGCCCAATACCAGCTAGCCTATCAGCATGCTGATTTTTCCTTCTAGGAATAGAAATGAGGTTAAATGCTTCAAAATCATCCAGGATATCAGATACTCTAGATTTATACAACTTCAAAAGATCATTTTTAACAACATTAATATCTCTCACCTGATTTACTATCAATTCAATATCGCCAAATGCCCTCAAGCATTTGATTTTCCTTTTTCTTGCCCACTCTAGACCCTGAATTAGACTTTCATATTCAGCCACATTGTTAGAACATGGAAAAGATAATTTGTATGCAACATAAAATTTATCACCATTAGGTGAAACTAACATAACCCCTGCATGAACACCATCTTTATTCTTAGATCCATCAAAATATAAATCCCATAGCTGATTAGACAATTCAGATTCAGAATCTTGATCTTTTATTAGATTAGTCAAAACTGCATCAAATTCTAAAATCATATAGTTACCAAATCCAACATCAAACATATCATCATCCTGATCATTTCTAGTGGCCCATTCATCCAAAACAATATCAGGATACTCCTTAGTCTGTGTGTTATAAGCTGAATAATCCTTAATCTCATTTGAATCCATAATCACACAACTTGCATTAATAGGGCTCAGATTATAAGGCTGAATGTGATCTTTGGCTAATAGCTCTGATTTTATGGTTACCTTAGTACCATATCTAGTTCTGAAATACAGGTGAGACTAGTCTAATGAGAAATAACCATCCATTTTGGTTGTAAAGCCTCTGGACAAACACATGGAAAAATACTATGGCAGATCTATGACAAAAATATCTTGAGGAATCGAGAAATTTGGACATAAGTGTAAGGTCAAGCTTGCATTTTTAATAACCCCTAAGGTCTTGACTAAAGTACCATTAAGCTAGACCACTCCTTTCTCAAGAGGTTCATACTTTAAATCCAACATATTAGCTATCTTCTTAGGCATGATAGTGATGGTTGCACCATTGTCTACCATACAATTATGCACTAATTTGTTTCCAATAATCATTAAAACATAAAAAGGAGGAGGCTTATTATTTGCAAGTTTCTTACCTTCATTTTCTATTGTTGTTTTCACATTTGCTAGCTTTTTGTCAACTGTCACTATTGATTGCTTTAGATCTATAGTCATTTTTTCTCTTGTACTACTGATTGCTGCACTTTAGCAAGCTTCTTTTCTTCTTTAGCTATTTTTTCTTGAACTTTAGAAGGCTCTGAATTAGCCATAACCATTCTAGGAGGCTATTGTACAGCTTGTTGTGAGCTGGATGTCAACATGGATAGCCCTTTAAAAAAAATTCCTGTCCTAGAATAGCGAAAGTTTCCCACATAGACAAAGTTACATTCATTTTCTTCATACTATCAACAATGTTATAAGGAACAACAAACAATACCTTTTGTGGATATTTAGGAGAACTTTGATCAGCATTCTTTTGATTAGATGAAGAAGATAGATTCTTTAAAATTGAAATTGGCATAGAAGGTACATGAATAGAATAAAATAATGTATGTGTGTAGAATGAATAGAGTGATATAACAAGGGGAATATAAGATCTACTACTAAATCCAAATTCCCAAGGGAGAGATCCAAATTGATCAACCAAAAGGTTAATGCACAATTGAATCAATCTATGGAGAATATGAATGAAAGAGAAAACCTTATATTCTATTATGAAAAGAATATGCTTGAAATTTGAAATAAATGAAAGGCAAATACTAACCTCAAAATAGGGCAGATCTGGAAAATGTTGATTTCTGATGTCTATGTACAATTTCGGGCAATTCTACAACCTATTCTGGACTGGAAATGTCGAGACAAAGAAAACCCAGAAAACTTTTGTCTTTCTAGAAGCAGGTAGTCTTTGACCCAGATAAAAGGTCAAGGACTACCTTGGGATTTTGAAGGTCATCTTTGACTTTGTTCGCAGATCTCAGAAGTTCACTGGAAAGGGTATCCAAATCTGAGCCCTAATTCATTGTCTTGTAATTGTACCTGCAAGAAAAATGGTTTTATTGTTTGGATAGGGGGTTTGCCTTAGTCAAACCCCGGTTTGGAATTAACCTTAATAATGAAATTGAAATTGAGAATTCTAGCAAGTAGTAGAAATAGATCTAATAATGAAGCTATGAAATTCAATAGATATGCAATTGTATTTCAAATGTAAACAAGTATATTGATATGAAATCTTGAACATAACATTAACAAATGTAAATCAAAACCTCCATGATTGTATTCTTGGAATCTAGATTGAGGGAAGAATGAATGGATCTTGAATATGAACAAAGGATCTTGAAGGAAGATCACACCACCATGATGGATAGATCTAGGGTTTGAAAGATGAATCTTGAATGCTTGAACCAATTCCCTTCAAAGGCTTGAATGCTTGAATCCTTGATCTTCAAAGGAGAACTTAAATGGAGAAGAGGGCTTTAATGGAGAAGAGGACTTGAATGGATGCTTGCTTGATCTTTCTTGAGAGAATCTTGAGCACTTGATTTCAAAACTTGATGCCTTGATCATGAAATTGCTTGGTTGCAAAACTTGATCTCAAAAAATTGATTGAGAAAATGAGAGAGGAAGGCTTCCTTTTATAGTGATCTAGGGCATAAACTTATAGAGAGGCTGACAATGGAGAATTAAATCCCAATTAATTGAAAACCATATAAATATACCTAGATTAAATGTAATTTAAGGATTTACCATTTCGGAGACCAA
Source organism: Chamaecyparis obtusa (assembly GCA_027943335.1). Classification (NCBI taxonomy): domain Eukaryota; kingdom Viridiplantae; phylum Streptophyta; class Pinopsida; order Cupressales; family Cupressaceae; genus Chamaecyparis; species Chamaecyparis obtusa. Next base: position 136,639 of record BSBK01002422.1, read on the forward strand.
AACAGCCGACCTAGAAGTGGGAAAATAAAACTTTCTAAAACACGACATCCGAAAATCATGGGACCTTAAAATTTGAACCTGGGGTCAAGGATAAGGTTGAACATGACCTAGGTGAAGGAAGAGGTCATCTTTGACCCCCTCAAGGTCATCCTTGACCTTGAGGTCATAGATCTTAGGGTCTTAGTCCAGAGTGCTAGGAAAATGCAGAAAGAAAGTGGAAAAGGGAGTAGAATCAGGGGAAAATGGCAGATCAAAGCTGGGGACCCATTCAAGGAGTTTTACATGATCCCAAATAAATTACTCAGAGGTCTAAATGCTCTTAACATGGAAGTGCTTCCATTTTAAGATGATACATTAAGCCCCCACTTTAGCAAGAGTATGGACTCGATGCAAACTCTTGGTAAAGGAGAAGAAAGAGGAGATCAAAGTGGATTCAAAATGAGATAAAATAACACTTAGCTAAGGACACAAGCCCCTAGGCTAATGATTCTACCTCAACATACACACACGAGGGTGCAAAAAGACAAAACCAAAAGAACAGGGGTTAGTACTAAAAAAAACCCAAATCAACGAGTAAAGGAAACCTTGCTCAGAAATATTCCCTATACTAATATCATATTTGGAAAGCTATCACAAAAGAATAAATGATTACATAAGAAAGAAAAGAGAAGCACTATAAATAACATAGCTTCATGATCCAATCCTACTAGCATGAAAGCAAAAAGAGAAAAAGGAGAAAGTGATTACCTCACCCAGTAAGATGCCCACCTTACCATGAATCACCCTGGAGGGAGAGCCTGATAGTTCACCCATAAACTTTTCTTGCAATTGTAATGTTTCTCTTGATGGCTTCTGGAATACCCACAGATCCACCTTCTTGTATCACTATGAATATGAAATTCTTGTCTCCTTAGGATTTAGCAACTTATGTGCGTTACCTTCAAAATATTTAGCATATAAATGTGTGTCTTTTTAGGATTTAGCAACTTATGTGCGTTACCTTCCAAGATTTAGCATATTTGAAATTGGAAATGCATGTCTCCTCAAGATTTAGCAACTTATGTGTGTTACCTTCTGAGATTTAGCATGCTGCAAAACAAAAGGTTATAACAAAAATGCATCATATAAAATGAGGGAGGCCGTATATATGCCCCCCTCCTTAAGATGGCAAAAACATACTATTTTGACATTTTAAGGAAATAAAAGACCAAGGATAAATCCTTCTTCAACATCAAAATAATACCCATAGACAACACCCAGTCCAAGCCAAGAAGGTCACATCTCCTATGAGGCCATGGAAGGGATGAATGCAAAGAGATATCATGCAAGAAGTGAAAATTAATCCTTGTGAGGGATAGCACACTGTTCAACTTCCAAGGTGAGAGATATATCAACCATGGAAACCAAATTTCAAACAATGAAAGAGGTTGTGATCAAGGATAGAGATCCTCAATGCAAACCAAAATATTCATGTATGATTGTTTATCACATAATAGATAGATACTGCTTAACCAAGGAAGGAGGTGAATCCCAGAAAGATAGAAAAGAAGGAGATGGCATCCTTTCCCCCCAAGCATAGGAACAAAGATGGAAGAGGACCTATTATATCATTCACAACATTATGCAAGACAACGAGCCCCCAAGAATTAGGCTAACATTGTTTACATAATGTGGAGCTCTATAATAGGAACATAAATGTTATTTAGAGAAAATGGGATTGAAATACAACTCATTGCCATATGAATATAAATAACCTTACTATCATTGAGCTGCATAATCTTATAATGTAAAGTTTGAAATTCATTAGTAGAGTGATCATGAAATCTATGATATAAACAAAAAGAGTCTTCAAGTGTGGACTACGTTTCTTTTTGCGTTTAGGTCTAGTAATCATCTTAGAATGAAGGAGTTTAGGAAAAAGAACTTCTTGGTAAAATTCCTTCATAGGTTCATCATGTCTTGAAGTGTTATTTGAGATGTTAACATTGATTTGTTGTTGAGGACTAAATCCCAATCCATAAGAATGCTCATGGCCCCTAGTATGTAAGGGCATTTGAATTCCCTATTTATGCTTACCACATCCTTGACCATTAAATCCTTGTTTAACTAGGAAATGATAACCAAGACCATAACAAGAAGCCATATCAGAAGGAGTCAATGGAACCTCAGTAGTCGCAATATCATCCTTAGTAGGTTTGATAGATTCATTGTGGGTAGAAGCAGTGACAAAGTTATTATGAAGGGTATTAGAAGTAGAAACAAAAAATCATTGTTCAAACTCTCTTTGTTGCTTCATAAAATCAAGATCATTAACTTTATACTCTCCAATAAAGGTAGGAGTAAAATCCAAGGTTCCCCAATCATCACCAGGAGTAACATTAGAGGAAGAAGGATTACTATTAGAAATAGGAGTAGTGTGGGTTTGACTATTCAAACAAGGATTATGAACATCATCCGCATGAAGCGAATACATCATGTTGTTATGTATAAAATTGACTTTACGGTGAAGGGTGGAAGGAATAGCATGCATCTCATACAACCAAGGTCTACCCAAAAGAAGGTTATAATTGAGAGGTCCAGGCATAACATGAAGAGGAGTATTCAGGATGACTGGCCCTACTTTGATAGGTAAGGTAATGATGCCTAAAGTTCTCTTAGCAATGTTATCAAAGCCACGTATAGGAACATTGTCAGGTTGAATAGTTGAAAGATCAACTTTAATCACTTTGAGCATGTCCATGCTACAAACATTAAGCCTAGATCCATTATCAATCAAGTTCCTTGGAATGATACTTTTATTGATAGAAACAACAACCATATGAGCATCATATTGATTATTAACTTCTTTAGAAGGTAAATCCTTTTGAGTGAAAACAATGTCAGGAGGACCCGAGGTAGCATGCATGCATTGTAAGAAGTTATTGATGTTCTCTTGATTAGGAGGTGGAGTAGGAAGAGTTTCTAGAGCTTTTTTCAAGGCTTCATAGTAAGTAGGTGAAGTTTGAAGAAGCTCCCATAAAGAAATATTGGTAGGAGTATTTTGCAATTGGCTTATCAAATCATACTCCTTGCTAGGAAGATAGGGTGGAGGAGGAAGAATAGGTTGAGAAGGTGGAAAAGAAGTAGAAACCACCAGATTAGGTTGAGGATTATTCCTTGTACAATATGTGTGAGCTATAGAATCTTGGTCATTGAAGGAATCTAAATACTCCATAGGTTTACCTTTGATAGTGATGCGAGGACAACCTTTGATGATCAACAAGGGTTTCAGAAAAACCATATTAGTTGTCTCAAAACTACAAATAGATTCACAAGAAGGAAGCAAAGAAGACATCCTAGGAGGAGATGAGGTAAAATCTTGATTCTCCATAAGATCATCACTAAAAGGGAGAGCATTAAGGGAATTCATATCATTCTCCACTAATGCCTCATCACCAGAAGGAATCCCAAATGGAGGTAAAGCATCTATAATGTCATCTTTGTTTGCTAAAATGTTTGCATAAGGGGAGTGTATTTTGGAAAAAGAGTCATCATCATATATGAATAAATCACCCTCTTGTATCAAAGCTTCTCTTGAGGAGGGGATAAATCAATGTCCTTATCCAAGGGATCATCCACAATGGTTTTAAGAGGAAGAGTGTAATCAACATCCAAATTCAAAGGCTCATCCCAAATAGGAGGATTATCATCCCTACCAATAAAGCACATTGTAGGATTGCCATAAATCACTAAATCTTGATCCCTAGAAGGGAGAGAAGGTAAATTATATTCTAAAGTAGGCTTATTAGAAGAAGAATTAACATCAATCTTCAACTCATCTCCATAAAGAGAAATATGATGGAGATATAAATTAAGGTCATCTTCTTGCTCTAATATATCCTTATAAGGTAATTCAAAATAGGACAAAGCAACATCACATGCACTAAATGAAGTCTTTCTAGGTGTAACACCATGCAATGGTAAGGTACGAGGAGGATGTTGTGTAATCCCAAAATTTTTGGAAAAAATTTGGAACAACTTGTGCAACATGATAAAAAATAAAGAAATGCATAGAAAATAGATCTAGATATATCCAAATGCATTCAAATGAGACTCAAATACAATAGGGAATCTATTTCCACAAAAGAAAGGGGTAAGCTTGTTGGGTTCACCAAAATGAATAGAATAAAATAGTGTATGTGTGTAGAATGAATAGAGTGATATAACAAGGGGAATATAAGATCTACTACTAAATCCAAATTCCCAAGGGAGAGATCCAAATTGATCAACCAAAAGGTTAATGCACAATTGAATCAATCTATGGAGAATATGAATGAAGGAGAAAACCTTATATTCTATTATGAAAAGAATATGATTGAATTTTGAAATAAATGAAAGGAAAATACTAACCTCAAAATAGGGCAGATCTAGAAAATGTTGATTTCTGATGTCTGTATACATTTTTGGTAATTCTGAAACTTGTTCCAGAATAGAAATGTTGAGACAGAGAAAACCTAGAAAATTTTTGTCTTTCTAGAAGCAGGTAGTCTTTGACCCAGATAAAAGGTCAAGGACTACCTCAAGATTTTGAAGGTCGTCTTTGACTTTGTTTGTGAATATTAGAAGTTCACCGAAAAGGGTATCCAAATCTAAGCTCTGATTCGTTGTCCTGCACCTGTACTTGCAAGAAAAATGGTTTTGTTGTTTGGATGGGTAGTTTTCCATATTCAAACCCCAGTTTGGAATCAACCATAATAATGAAATTGAATTTGAGAATGCTAGCAAGTAGTAGAAATAGATCTAATAATGAAGCTATGAAATTCAATAGATATGCAATTGTATTTCAAATGTAAACCAGTATATTGGTATGAAAGCTTGAACATAACATTAATAACTGTAAATCAAAACCTCCATGATTGTATGCTTGGAATCCACCTTGAGGGAAGAATGAATAGATCTTGAAGGAAGATCACACCACCATGATGGATAGATCTAGGGTTTGAATGATGAATCTTGAATGCTTGAACCAAATCCCTTCAAAGTCTTGAATGCTTGAATCCTTGATCTTCAAAGGAGAACTTGAATGGAAAAGAGGACTTGAATGGATGCTTTCTTGATCTTTCTTGAGAGAATCTTGAGTACTTGATTTCAAAACTTGATGCCTTGATCATGAAATTGCTTAGTTACAAAACTTGATCTCAAAAACTTGATTGAGAAAATGAGAGAGGAAGGCTTCCTTTTATAGTGATCTAGGGCATAAACATCTAGAGAGGCCGACATTGGAGAATTAAATCCCAATTAATCTTAACCCCTAGAAATATACCTAGATTAAATGCAATTTAAGGATTTACCATTTCAAAGACCAAAATAGCCGACCCGAAAGCGGGAAAAGAAAACTTTCTGAAACTCGACATCCAAAAATCATGGGACCTTGAAATTTGAACCCAGGGTCAAGGATGAGGTCATCCTTGACCCTCAAGGTTTTCCTTGACCCCCTCAAGGTCATCCTTGACCTTGAGGTCACAAATCTCAGGGTCTTAGTCCTGAGTGCTAGGAAAATGCAGAAAGAAAGTGGAAAAGGGAGCAGAATAAGGGGAAAATTCTAGATCAAAGCCGAGGACCCATTCAAGGTGTTTGACATGATCCCAAATCACTTACTTAGAGGGATAAATTCTCTTAACATGGAAGTGCTTATATTTTAAGATGATATAGTACATTACTAGCTAATTGCTCTGACTCAAGAGCTCTCTTTTTGGCCTTGGTATTTTCTGAAGTAGGTGTATCACCATTCACACCACAAAACTCTTCCTCCTACCAATTTAAGAAACTAGTATCGGGAATACTCTGATTTGATTGTTGTTGGACCTCTTCAATAGGTGAAATCTACTGTGAATTTATTGAATTCTAAACCATAAGAGCCTGATTAAGCACTCCATTGGAACAACTTGACTGATCATGAGCTTGGTTGCATGGAAAACACCACTTAGTAGCAATGTTATTTTGGCTAGGAACTATATCCCTAACAGTATTAACAGGTGTAGGATTATAAGGTCTATAAGGCCTTTGATTCCAGTTCTACTTATTTGCATTTTTATTCACTTGGAATTGTTGCTTATTACCCTAAAATGTAGATTGGTTATGAAATTGGGATGAGGAACCAACAAACTAATTTTGAGCTAAAGGGTTTTCTTGTGGTTGATTCCTCTTAAGGGTCACTATTTTATTACCAAAAGACTGCAATAAACTTTATATCTTTTGTTGGCTATCCTTAATACTTTGTAACTCATTCATAGGAGTAGCATGAACTACTTCTGAGCCTTTGATAGATGGAACTGCATAAATGAGTGGGATAGCCAATGGCATATTAGACTGAATACTAGGAAAGAAGGGCATAGGTAGCCTAGGGGTTATTTTCCTAGCCTGAATAAGACTGTTTTCTACCCTAATAGCAATATCAAAATCTTGGGGTAAAGAAACTCCTCCCATAGATTGAATTATAACAGAGATATCAGTATTCAAACTCTTCAAATAATACAAAAATGCATATTTAGCAGAAGGTCTTACCATAGCAGGAATCCTAGTCCATGTCTTTTGGAACCAAAGATTAAAATGGCTCATCTCCTCTTGTGGAACCATTTTGATAGTAGTTAATTGTTCCACCAAAGACAAGTTGTCAGACTTGTCCTCAAAGAACTTAGACAATCTCTCTCCCAATGCATCCTAGGTAGAAATAGATGCAATTGGGAGAGTTCTAAACCATTCCAATGCTTTACCCTTCAGCGATGAAGTTGACAGCTTCAAAGCTACATCCTCCTTCATGACATGATGAACATTACAAAGAGATGCAATATCTCTTATATGCTTAATAATAGTTGTTTTCCCTTGTCCAGTAAATGATGGTAATCCTTTCAATGCATCCAATGGTATGTTGTTGTGATTGACAATCCTTAGGGAGCTTTCATGATTGAAAGGCATGAATGGAATATTTCTTGCCATTGCTAGAAGTGTTGTATTAGAACTAGCCATGAGGGATTGATTTACCAGTGGTGGCTGTTGAGAAACAACTTTACTTCGAGATGCTCCAAGATCTTCAAAAACCTCCTGCTCTAAATTTGGAAATTCAGTGCGGTAGAAGGGAGGAGCTGAACTTCTTTTAGATCTTAAATTTCTTGGTCTCCCAAGTCTCCTTCCTCTTTGAACAGGCTGATCTGAAAGCTCTCTAGGACCTCTTGGCTCTCTTTGGACATTTCTACCTCTCCTAGTGAAAGACAGTTGCAAATACTCAAATTATTTAATGCTCCTTGTTTGGATTCGATTCATGTATCACAAGGTCCCACCGGGCATGCCAAAAATTGTTGAAGTTTAGAAATACCACCCCAACTCAGGCATTAGGGCTTAACAGTATTCTATCCTAACAATAGAAACCTTCTTGAGTTGTGGTTGGACTTTGATTAAGAAGGAATCTCCAGATTCTAGGCCAGTTCCTATTAGATATGAGATATCACCTCCTAATAGAAAAACTTAGTAGGAAAAGGGGAAAAGAACTTGAAAATTGAAAGGGAAAAAGGGGTGATACACCAAAATGAAATCAGACTTTGATTGGAAGGTAAAACAACAACCCCAACTCATACACCAAAAGCTTGATACTTTGAATCACTAATCAACATATAGGCTAAAAGACTTAACTACTAGGGTATACACCACAAATAGTTTAATCTATTAACAGGCATACATATTCTTCATGAGGTTTGAATTTTGTTCACCTAGAGGAGGAACTAGAAACATTCACTTCTCCTAGCTATCAAAAAGAAATGAACACTAATGAAGAAAGATGAAAACAGGATTTGAAATCAAAACTCCAAAATATATGAGAAAATAGATCCACTGCTATATTATCCTCCAAAATCTGACAAATAGGTTACAAACATAATAAATAAGACATCAAGGAGAAATATGATCACTTTCAGCCTTCTCTCCAAAATCTACAACCCCTTAAACTGACCAACAAAATCAGTTTTATAACTACCCTAAGCCTCAAATCTGCAAATCCAAGTCTTTGTTATTTGCCCTAATTTGGCCTAAACACGTGCCAAGATATAAGCCTAAAAATTTATGCCAAAACTAAAGTCCTAAATGATGGTTGTATATTAAGGATATAAATCCTTTTACAATTTTTAAACCAAGCATTTAAATTATTTATTTTGAATAAAAATCCAAAATACATAAAACTCACTCTAACTACACTAGCTAAAACCTAAACTTTAGGAATAAATTCTTAAATCTATGAAATACAAAGTGGAAGAGGGTTGACATGACCATTCTACCCACTTGCACATTATGCAAAAAATTAGGCAATGAGTTAGTGAGTTGGCATTATGGTTTCCAAGCTCTGTCAAGATGTGGATATTTGCATTAATGGTATTGAATTCAGCTTTGCAACAGATTTCAAATTCTCAAAACTGTTTATCAATCTTGAACTTGGCATCTTTATTCAGCTTCATCGAGAAGAATAGGGAAAACCCTAGCTGTGAGGAAAACTCTATCAAAATTTCATTAGGGCTCGACATGATTGGCAAGGAGTTCTCTGTTTTGATGATTTTGAACTGGTAGTATATTATGGAACCTCAGGTTTCATTTTTGTTGAATTGGAGATCTCCTTGCTTGACCTTGACTTGTGCTTGAAGTTTCATCATTGAGCTTTGGAGCTTGACTTTAAGCTTAAACTGTATAATAAAAATCACACCCCGTGAGTGATATGCTCAAGCTAAAACTCCACTCGGCCTTGAGCTAGTGTTTTTACTATGTCTTTTTCCTCCTCAGCTTAGAAGCTAATGCTTATCTTATGTTCAGGGCTGGAACTAAAACTTATGACCTGTGGGTATTTGATTGTGAGTTTTCCTTCGTGACTTAGAGTTGGAACTATGAGTCTCCTAGAAACTCACGGCCTATGGGTTTTACATTTGAATCTCAGTCTTGAGATTGAGCTCGGCCTGTTTCAGAGTTTCATCATTGAGCTTTGACTGGCATTAAACTTGTTGTGATCTTAGCGGTGTCTATGATGACTCGAGCTCACTGTGACTTCTCTTTGGATATGAGCTTGTAAGCATTGCATGATTTATTTTAACTGGTAAAACCTGTGCATGAAATTCAATTATTTTCCACCTTTTTGATGTGGGTCTTTTACATCTTACAAGTACTTGATTTATGGGTTTCTCTCTAGTTGACTTAGCTTAGCCTAAGCTATGACTCAGAGATGAGGAAATGTTAACTCAGCTAAGGCTTTCATCTTTTAGTCACAGCTCTAGACTATGCCAAGCTGACTAAAACTTGATCTCCAAGCAAATGTTCCATGACATGAAGCATGAAGATAAGTCCTATCTGTAACCCTCCATTTATCTTGAAACAAGGTTTTGTTGTTATTCTTCACTGAACTCGATCATTGCTCAGTTTTGTACTCCTCTTGTAGCTTGAATACATCTTCATTTACATTTGTTCTTTCTTATTTTCTTGAAACACATGAAGATATTTAAGAAAAATAGTAAAAACTTCAAGCCACTATTAAAAATAATTTGACAGTACAAAATGAAAACCCACTTTGACAAGCAGCCTGTGAATGAATTTTTTTGCACTGTCATTTGGTAATAACTAAAATTATACCAATCATTTTTCTAGTCTTGTATTGTTGCTAATAGCTCCACTGATAAACAAATGAACTTCATGGCTCAATCTATAAACAAATAAACTCCATGATTTGACTATCTTGCATATATTTGTTCACTGCCTGAACCCTCATATTCACCATTTTAAATTCCGCTATATCTGATGCTAGAATAGTCATATTCACTATTTCAATATTCAGTCATTTTGTTCTAATCAATATGACCTGGCTAAAAAGAGCCATAAGGCTTCACTATTGTAAAAATAGTGGACATGTTTTTAACCTTTTCAATAGTAGTCAATTTATTTTTCTTACACTATTTTAATACTATGCAACATTGTACCCATAAGCTTCAGTCATTCTTCAAAAGGTGCTCACAACTCCACTGATAAACACATAAGCTTTTAAAAGCTCACTATCTTAATGCTCTAAAAAGCATAGTTACTGTTACATTATTCCACCAGTAATTATAATTTCCTTTCTATTTTAATTGATAAAAAAGAATGGTCATTTTGATTTTTGAATTCAATCATTAAAAATAGTGAACATCTTTAAATTCACTGGTACATATTATTATGTATAAACACAGTCTCTCATCTTGTTTGATGCTAGATATGAACTTTTGACACAAGAAACACAAAAAGATAAAAAATGTTTGTTTACTGTCAATAAAATTTCAAGCACGGTCTCGTGACATCCAAAGACATCAGAATGAAATTCAACAAAGTTCAAGCATGGGCTTGTGACATCCATTAAATACATACTGATAACATTTTTATAACTTTTTAAGCTCAATTATGTAGCATTTCTTTTTTGTTAATCAGCAACAATAGTAAATATCAGTGAATTCATTGATAAGGCATTTTAGATTCAAAAATACTATTGAACATGGTACTTTAAAATATGCAATACCAATGATTATGCAGTTGTATCTCGACATTTGAACATGATTGTTTTGTAACAACTTGTCACTTTGTTGCAGCATCTTGCAAGGCATTTTGTACTGCATCTTCTTTTTCTGACTGTGATGTCAAAACCAGTCAACTTTGAGCACTGAAATATATTATGTTAAGCTTTTCAAACAAAAACATTATAAACTTTTAGATTAGCGAACATAGTAAACAATTCAGTTTAAGAAAATGCCAAAAGGAATGACATGTGTGAATCAAAATTCAGATCATTATGTTCACTAATCTACCAAGGTCCTGCTATTTCTAAAAAAGGTTTCTTAGTTAGAAACACTAAGTCCCTTTCATTTAGATATATGGCTTTAAAAAGGACAACATACATCAGAATGACCATTAATAGAAAAATGTTTCATGTTTTTTAAAAACAAGTCCCTTTAATACTATCTTTCAGTGAGTGTGGATGCACATTTCCTTATGCATTGAATTTACTAGATAGGTATGCCGCATTGAAGATTTGATTGTTTTTGTATGTTGTTTGTATTTCATGCATTGCTTAGATCCAATTGGATCTAACACCATTTTCTCTCTCATGATGTAGGTAAAAACCCTAAAAACCTAGTGAAGATAAAGACTTGGACAAGAAGACCTAGGGCCTGACAGACAACCAACTGATAACAAACAGATGATAAGGAAATGCATGGGACCCCTACTCCATACTTCTATCATGCTTTCTATTCTAAAAATGCACTCTTTGATTGACATGAAATATGAAATATGAAAAGATATTTGTATACTACATTCAGTTTGAATGCACAATGTAATGATCAATACTGAATTTGAAATTTAAGATGTGATTAATACTTAGAGTACAATAATGAAAATGTGATAATGAATGAAAAAAATAAAAAATTAATCAACAAAACCTGAAAGATAGTATTAATTGGACCCTAAAAGCAATCTTTTCATATTTGTGTGTATTCTTATGTATGCAGTAATTTTGGGTAACAATACTCTTTGGAGGACATGATATGATTTGCAAATCTTTTGCTGATGAAATGAGAAAAGAGTTTGAAAAGTCAATATTTGGAGAGATTAAATTATTTATAGGTTTGTAGATTATTCAATAGATGATGGGATTTTTATAACTCAATCAAAATATATCAAGGAAGTGTTAAAGACTTTTGGCATGGAAGATTCAAAACCAGTGGGTACACTGATGGTCACAAGATGTAAATTGACAAAAGATGATGAATCAACCGAGGTAAATCAGACATTTTATAGATCAATGATTGGAAAAATGATGTATGTAGTACACAATAGGTCTAATATAGCCCATGCAGTTGGGATTGTGGCAAGATTTTCTGCTAATCCTAAGGAATCACATATGGTTGTTGTTAAAAGGATTTTGAGATATTTGAAGAAAACTAAAGATTATGGTTTATAGTACACAAAGGAAGGGAAATTTTAACTCTAATTTTACACTGATGTAGATTGGGCTAGAAACATTGATGATTGAAAGAGAAAAATTGGTGGAGCATTCTTTTTGGGAGACAGACTTGTAACATGGATAAGCAAGAAACAAGAATGTATTTCTCAGTCTACTACTAAAGCAGAGTATGTTGTTGTTGCTACTGCTAATTGTTCAAATATTACATGGATAAAACAAGTGTTGGAAGGAATGAATGAGATAGTGTTGTGTATATCAAGTGCCATTAATAATTGAGTTAGTTATCACTGATGCATTCACTATTAACCGAGTATGGATGAAAACATTAAATGCTATAACAACCAACTAAAATTGATGAGCTAGAAATAGATTATAATTTTGAGGTAGCAGATGAAGTTTGTTATAAGATTCATGGCTGAAAAAATTCATAGATGATCTAAGGGAAGAGATTGAAATGTGTTATTGAAACATCTTTCGAGGAAGGTTTAAGCGGCAAAATGGATGATGATGATTAAGAGGCAAAATATAATGGATGATATGAAAATAGTTTACATGTGTATATAAGAGACATGAGTTCAGTGATGAACAATACCGGATGAAATAGAGACTATAGAATATTTCATGTGTAGACATTTTCATGCATACATGATCAAACTAGTTACAGACAGAATCGAGTAGAACTATAGACATAACCGAGTGTTAGAGATACATACACTAAGTGAAGTAAGTTGAAGGATATAAGGAAGGGAATTTATTATTGATCAAATTAGTTTTATGAGCTTAGCATAGATCTAAATATTTGCAAATTGAGTTGTATTTGAATCAGATTAGAACTACATCAGTTTAACCATTGTTATAGAAAAATATCTTAACCGAGTGGACCTAACAGTCTTATTTTCTACTATGAAATTTGTTGAATGTATGAAGGTTTTCTTGTTGACCCCATAGTGAATATTGGTCAAAAGTTAACTGTTAGTGATAAGTCCTCTAACCAGGTCACACCTGACAGTGTGAATTGTAACCTTTAACAGGGTTCACTTTAGAAGAGTGAAATATTTTGGGTTACCGGTCCCAGGTAGTTTTTCCCTTTGCAGGGTTTCCACATTAAATCATTGTGTTATGTGTTATTTATTATGATTATTTTTCTATCATACTTTACATGTTGCATGTTTGATTAATCGGTAAAGACAGTTTTGGATAATTACTGGTATTCAGTAAATGATAAAAAAGATAGATATTTTATCTTACGAAGCTATTTGAGTTGTTGAATAAGTATGAAAAAGTACATTTGAGAGTTTGGGACTGTAGGATAATTGATTCACCCCCCTCTTAGCTATCTAATAGTGTTCACCTCAAGAACATGGCCAATTTTCATTGCTACCTCTGAATGTGTCTTACGGCCTTCTAAGAAACCCTAATGTCATGCCCAAATTTTGTTGTCATTGTCACCCCCTTTGGCAGCCCCCTTAGGGAGTTGTGTGGCCTTAGCCACTAACGGGGATGATGACACACCCGGTGGTAGGCCCATAACATTGTCATGGCTACCAACAATGTTTTTGCTGGCACAGCCTTCAGTAATCCGTATGCAGCCGCACATACCTCCCCTCCCCTTAACAATATACTTTTTTAGTTTATTTATTTATTATTATTATTATTATTATATTTATATAAAAAATTAAAACCCTTACATATATATATATATATATATATATATATATATATATATATATATATATATATATATATATATATATATATATATATATATATATATATAATATATAAATTTATAAAAATCAATACATATAAAACCAAAAAGTTTTATTGAATTCAATAGGAGAATTATACATTCCAAAGGCAATTTTTTTTATAGAAATTAAACGAGTTAAATTTTAATTCCAATAGCTTCTAAATTTCCTCATAGTAAACCTAGGTTTTTAATAGGTTTATTTAAAACATAGCTTCATCTAAATTGAACACTGAGGTTTACAGATCTAGGTTCTACAAGATTTTTTCTCACAATAATTCCACATTTAATTTTCTAATTTTCTCAAAACACAATGAAAGATAATTCGACAATAGAAAATAAAACCATTCTCCAACAACCAAACTGCATATACAATCAGACAACCATGAAGAAGATAGTCTTTTCAAAAGAAATTTTTACAAGAGTTCTCAAACCCTACCTTGAATTCACAAGATGATCTGAAACAACAATGGTAAAAAATGAAGATTCAAATATTCCAAAATACTCCTAAGCTTTTAAATAATTCTTCAATTCTAATTTAGAGCCAAAAGTTGTCTCCCTAAAACTTGTGTGTGAAATAATGACCAAAAGAAGACTAATAAAGAAAACCCAGCAACTAGGGTTGAAAACATGCAACTCCCAATTACAAGAATGAAACTCAACTCCTAAAAGCACTTAACTCAAAATCCCAAAAATCAAAACTCAACTATCAAAAACAATAAAATAGTTAACTCAAATATCAACTCCACTAAAGTTTGCACAACTAAACTCCTGATTTGAGTTCAACTCTATTTTTATCAAAAAAACTTATGCATTTAAAAGTGCATGATTTACTAAAATATGTAACTCATTTTTAACTCTTTTTTTCATTTAAATATTACTTTTAATTAAATTAAAATTCCTAGCATATTCAAAATATGCAATTTGAACCAAATAATTATTTGAATGGTGCTCCCATCTGCTCCCAAGGCTAGGGTTTCTCCTACACGTGCGATGACTATTTTTGGTGACATATCACTTTTGTGTAGACCTGGCGGGAAAGGAAAAAGGTTTTTGGTAGCTGATGGTCTGGATGTGGTGGCTCAGGCCCATCCTACAACTATTATTATGCCAAATGATGGAAGATTATAAAATGGTGGTTGTTTCCTTATGAGTTGAATGTGGCGTGGTGATTTTAGGGACTTTCAAAAGGGGGGATCCTTAGTGAATAGGTTGGAGGGATCATTTCTTGAGAATAATGATAGAAACCTATCCAGAAAGGAAGCAGACAACTTGGGGCTTATTGCGAGAAGAGTGATGGTGGCTTAGGGTTTATGGAAAATGGTCTTTCTTTACAAGGACAACCAAATGTTATTTTTGGTTTAGGAAGTGACAAAGTGATGATGGAGGTAGCAAAGGTGTTTAGTGGGATGATACCCTATATGGTGGAGGCTAAAATAGTGGATCTGGAAAATGAGATAAAAATGTAGGTAGACAGTAATTTTGTTCCCTTCTTTGATCTTGGATTGGTTGGATGATTTCAAGGCATGTGACCAATCTTAGGAGAGCTCCATTAATGGATATCAGAGAATTGGGAGCCATTAATGAAGGGATATGTTCAACTATACCCATGTGCAAGGGGTTTCTTTATTGCATTTTTAAAAAATATTGGGGATAGGAAGAAGATTTTGTGTGAGGGTCTTTAGAGATGGGATAATAAGCATCCCCTAATGCTAAAATTGTGGCACCCAACATTTTTCCTGCATAAGAAACTTTTGATAAGGTTCCACTCTAGGTAAGAATTTCAAATCTACCCTTACATTTTTGGTTTGACTCCTATTTGGAAGCTATTGGTGATTCTCTATGAAATTTTTTAATGATTGATGAGGAATCAACAAAACTCCTACATTCAACTTATGCATGGATTCTAGTGGAGATAAATTTTGTTGATGTCTTCTCTATAGAAATTAATCTCAAAACCTCTAAAGGAATATGGGTACAACCTTTAGATTATGAGGGGGTACCCTTTTGTTGTAGACGATGATTTTAGGCTGGGTATTTAGCTACCAAATGTTCCAAACATAGGTAGGATAAGTTGGCCACATGGTGGAAGGATGCTTCCCACTACCATTATACAGTGGAAAAAATGGAGAAAAAAAAAGATTTTTCTCAAGCAGTTGGAGGGGAGAAGACTCATCAATCTGATGCTATTGTGATTCTAGTTGCACAAGAAATGTTACCATGTAGTGTTAAGGAGGCCACAACTAGTTGTGAACAAAAGAAGATAATTTTTATGCATGATGGCAGGGAGAAGAAAAGACAGGTCGAATGTCTAGAGGAAGAGGATGTCTCTCATCATAACAAAAGGAATGTGAATGATGGAAAGTCCTTGGATTGTAACCCGATTGGTTGGTAGGATGAGGAAGTTAAAATGGAGGATGGTTGGGTGATTGTGAGGGGAAAGAAAAAAAAAAAAACACAATCACATTTTGATATGACCCTGCGATCACATAGGAAGGGAGATGTTAAAAATAAATATGGATTGTAACTTGACTTTTTTCATATCTGGTGTTAGGTCTTTTTGTCCTTTTTATATTTATGTGGAGTTGGTTCCCTTATTGTAGTCTTATTGCTTCTGTATTTTTGGGGAGGGGGCTCCCTTTTTGTAGCCTCCAATGGGCTTGACCAATTATTTTCCTAGGTTGGGTAAGTGCACCAAGATGGTGTGAAAAAATGTGGCCACCTCCTAAAACAAAACTTTTCATAACCTGCTCGGGTTATTCAAAATTTGAAAAACTAGGCTTGGAAAACCCTATCCTTTTCTAAGCCACAAAAAAATAATAATAAAAAACTTAAGTTCTTCAAAATGCATACGTGCTTTGTAAAGAAAAATGCTTTACAAAATGCGTACGCATTTTGATTGTCATAAACTTGTTCTAAAAACCCACATTTTGACTATTTTTCTTCAAAATTGAGTTTGAAGGAGAGAGGAGGAAGAGAAAATGCCAAAACCCAAGAGGGTTCATATTGTTATTGAATTTTGTTTCCATATTGATCATTTTGCAAGCAAGCCACGTCGTGGAACATGTAAGAATTTATCTTTTTTTTTAATCTTTTGTTTCAATTTCGATTGAGTAGGGTTTGTTGAATTGATTTAAGTTTTTAAATTATTTTGATGTTAGATTTAGAAAATAATCCCTGACCATGAAAGAGATAGAAAAGACCTCTTCAAACACCTGAAAATATTGATAATGTTGGAAATGAGCAACAAGAGAGCCCTCAAAATGTAGCCCCACAAAAAGAAAACCCTCAGCAAAACCCAAATCCACCGCCAAACCCAAACCCACCACCAAACTTGAATCCAAAGCCCCTGCATCCTACAATAGGACATGTTGATGCCACACAAGAGGACCTTATCAATCATCTTTCATAAAAAAGTGCCCAAATATCCATATTGGTTAATAGGTTGAGGTCCTATAGTTTTGAGCACCACTCATCCCTCGCCACTTCCTTAGAAAGAACAGCCAATAGTACAAATAAGTTGTCTAAGGAGGTTACAACATGGGGTTCATAGAGGGATAGATGTTGTGCATTTTATGTCGATAGGTTGTCATATGATCAAGTGAAGAAAAGAGGATACTTAAAGAAGACATATGTACTATTTTCAATTATCCTATTAGTAGTAACTCCCTAGAAGTAACTATGAATCAACTTCCCATACATTGGTGTGTTCATAAGAGGATGGGAGTTGCATTTTGGGATAGGTGGTATATGGTCTTTGACCAAGCACCTTGTAATAATTGGGAGGTGCCTTTATAATTTTTGAGAAACCTATATTGTGAGTTTATCCTCGGTGAGAAGCCAAATTACTTTAACATTTGGAAATTCCAAGGTACAGGGAGAGGCTTTGTGCATGATAGAGCTGGGGCCCATAGGGTGGTAGATCTACAACATAGGAGGCATCTAGCTAAAAAAACCATAGTTCATGTTGCGGTCCCATTAGTAGTGAAGGAGTCTATGTATTTAGAGACCTTTTAGGAAGCTACATCATTGATTGATGTCATTATTGAGCATGGCACATAGCTAGTCGATGCAGAGGGTGGATCAACACCTACACCACCTACATCATCATCAGATGCTCCATTTGGCTCAGCCCATCCCATTGAGAATATGTGCCCCAGCTGTTAGGGTATATATTTTGGGGTAGATACTAATGCGAATGAGGATGGTTCGACATCCTATTCATGTACACATTGTAGGAGTAGATGCTAGGCATTTTCTACTGAGGATGTGGCACTCACAAATGACCTATTGATAATGGTGTTTTTTACGAGATAGGTGCAAGTATGTTTATTTGTGTTTTTACATGTTATTAATTTTAATCACCTAAATATTATAAAAGTAAATAAATTTTAATTTAGAGAACAAATTAAATTGATATATGAATAATATGCATTTTTGGGTGTAGAAGGTGATATACAGAGCACACCACAAAGTGCTCATTTGACTTGAAATGCACGGGTAGCTTTGACACATGAGGTATAGTTTTTAAATATTGATAAGATTAGGATAATTTCTTGGTGTCAATATATCTTTTCTTAATATGTATATTTATTTGATGTTTTATAGGGCTTTTTGGGGGTTCAGATGTCCAAAGTTGATGATGTGACACTTTCTATGGTTGACTTTGGCCTAGAGAGCTTTGTGGTATCATATTTTTCATACATCTTGTTTATAATTTTAATTGAACCTATGTGTTATCATATTAATTTCTCTTATGTTAATTTTATTTCTACTAGGTTACCCCACCTGGCTCCAAGACACTAAGATGAAAAAGAAATCCTTGAGGACACCCAAAGTACAAAAGGTAATTTCATAAAATTTAAGTTTATTTGTTGAAATGTATTATGATTAAACATGTACATGTATATTGATCAATGCACATATCTTATTTGTTCTATATACAGAAGAAATTGGGTTTTACAAAATTAATGAATGCAATAGATGTTTTTGATGTTTAGGAGTGGGAAGAGGTAACACTTTTATATTCATTTTTTATTGCATTCTTGTTTGTTCAAAATCTCTTAGAAATGCTTCCTATATGACTATGATATATGTTATTATTTTCATACAGGAAACAGTCATAATGGCCTCATTAATGAAGATCCCTCATAAGAGTACAAGAGAGCTATTTGAGGCTCCAGTATGCATTATATATATAACAATTGGATTTAGATGAGTACATGCATTTTTACTTTTGTAGTGTTTTTCATCTACTTTGGGTTGTTAGCTTGTGTTAATTTTCTTTTACCTATTACAACTCCCTTCACAACTTCCTACAGACCCTTTACCATTCCATTTTGTTACAATTCCTCACCCACCAAGGATCCCATCAGCATTACTACACAGCCCAAGTTTAGAAGAAAGAGATGAGGTAATCAACAATTCAATTGCCAACAAATTACAGTATAGTATTTAGTTATTTTGATAATATTTGGAGATAAGATATCTGATTTAGCATTTGAATTGTTCTTGTGTAGACACCCACCGAGCCACGTACTACTTTGAAGAGGCTCAATTTTGATGATCCAGCACAGTCATAGATATTGATAGGAGATATATAGATCTAATTGTGGTCATTTAATAACCAATTTTTGTATATATTTGACATTTGTATTGTATATATCAACCTTGATGTGGAACATGCAACATTTTTGTAACTATTATTGATTGGTATCTATGCTATTTTTTGATATGTACACAGTTATTGTTTATTTTGATTTATATGAAACTTGATATTCGATCCAATTTGTTGATTGTGTGCATATCATTGTACTTTTTTAAAAAAAAAATTCAATTAATCAAATATTTTTACCTTCATTAATTAATATATATAGAATTGAAACATGTTATCAAAGTCATTGTGGCATGGATAATGTAATCAAAGTCATATGTGACTTAATTTGATGTAATAAGGCATGCAAAGCCAAAATTTGTAATGATTTTATCTATTCTATCATATTGTCCTAATTGACCAAATAAGGGTCATAGGAAGAAGTATATTAATGGGTGGTTTATGTGGTTTCTATTTCTTATGGATTGTGTTTTGGAACAAGTTGGTGAAAAGTGTGAAATACCTAATTTTACCAATGTTTCTTAGTGACCCTTAGGGACACTTTGGTCTGGTGTGCTCGCGAATGTTTGAGGGACTCTATAGGTGGTGAGATGGGGTTTTCACTAGAATTTACCTAGCCAACTAGAGCTAATGAGGCAAATGATTTGATCCCATGGAAAATAGATTGAAAGATGGCCAATATTGCTCAATATTTCAATTGAGCAACATTGCAACTTTTGACATAAACCAAGATAGGGATGCCAAATTAAAATAAAAGGGAATCTCCCAAAACAAAGATGCATAATTGTAAGCCTCCATAATATGGTCCTATAGCACCTGATGATTCATCGATGCCTCACATGAGCTCTGAGATATGCCCCAAGAAATGATTGTTTCCCAATGTTATTTAGTGACCCTTAGGAAACTCTAGTCTGGTGTGCTCGCAAACATTCATGGGACTCTGTGGGAAAGATGGAGTTGTCACTAGTGTTTACCTAGAAAACTAGAGCTAATGGAGTAGATGAATCAATCCCATGGTGAATAGATTGAAAGACATCCAATGTTTCTCATTTTAATTTGAGCAACATTGCAACTTTGACATAATCCGAGGTAGGGATGCCAAATTAAAATGAAGGGGAATCTCCCAAAATTGAGATGGGTAATTTTGGCCTTCATAACATGGTCTTGTATCACCTGATGATTCATTGATACCTCACACAAGCTCTAGATATGTACCAAGAAAGATCATTGCCCATGTGGTTCTTAGTGCCCCTTTCCACTCTCTTCTTATGTCCATTCCTTCTCCTCTCTCCTCTCCCTCTCCCCCTCTCACTCGCCCACGTCGCTCTCCCTTCCCGCCCCCTCACCTCTCCCTCTCTCGTCTCACCCCCTCATAATCCCCCCTCCCTCCCACTCCCCCCCCTCTTCTTCCCTCCCTCTCTCTTCTTCTCTCCCTCTCTTCTTCCCTCTCCCCCTCTCACTCCCCCATCCCCTTCCCCCTCCCTCTCCCTCTCACTTCCCCACCCCTTCCCACTCCCACTCCCACTCCCTCCACTCCCTCCCCCTCTCCCTCCCTCTCCCACTTTCCCTCCCCCTCCTTTCCCTCCCTCTCTCTCTCTCTCACTTCTTCTCCCACTCCCTCCCTCTCTCTTTCCCCATCCCTCCCTCTCCCCTTCTCTCTTCTCCTCCTACTCTCCTTCTCTTCTTCCACCCCTATCTTCTTCCCTCTCCCCCCTCCCTCTCCTTCTCTCACTCTCAGTCTCCCTACCTCCTCTCCTCTCCATCTCCCCTCTCTCTGAATACCTCTCACTCTCTCTTCCTCCCTCCGCCCTCTCGTCCCTCTAACTCACTCTCCCTCTCCCTCCCTTTTTACTCCCCCTCACTTTCCCTCCCCATCCTCGTCCCTCTTCCTCTCACTACCCCTATGGCCTCCCTCCCTCTCTCCTCTCAATTCATCTCCCACTACCTCCCTCACTCTCTCTCTCACTTTTTCCTCCCCTCTCCCTCCCTCTCTCTCACCTCCTCATCCCCCCCTCTCTTATTCCCTTCCTCCCACTCTTCCTCTTTTCTTCCCTCCCCATGTCCCTCTCTACCTCCCTCTCCCCACTCCCTCTCACTCCCACTCCTCTCTCTCTCTCACCTCCTCATCCTCCCTCTTACTCTCCCCTCCCCTCTCCCTCTCTCAACTCCTCTCCCTCTTCCCTCTCTCTCTCCATCTCCCTCTCCATCTCACCCCCCTCCCACTCTATCCAACTCCACCCTCCCCCTCCCCCTCCCCCTCCCCTTCTCCCTCCATCCTCCCTCCCCCTCTACCTCCCTCTCCCACCTCCCCCTCCACTCTCTCTCCCTCTCCCCACCCACTCATCCCTCCCTCTTACTCTCCCACCCCTCTCCCTCTCTCCACTCCTCTCCCTCTCCCTCTCCCTCTCCATCTCTATCTCGTCTCCATCTCCCTCTCCCTCTCTATATTTGTCTCTGTCTCCATCTCCCTCTAACTCTCACCCCACCCTCCCACTCCCTCCAAAATCCCCCCTCCCCCTCCTCCTCCCCCTCCCTCTCCCCTTCCCCATCCATCCTCCCCATCACCATCTCCCTCATTCTC
>BSBK01002423.1:0-27500 GCA_027943335.1 Chamaecyparis obtusa
GGGGGAGATTGTTGGAAATATCAAGATAAGTTTTCTAATTAATGTCAAACTATCGAAGTTATATTATCGACATACTATAGTAGATAATAGAGTTAGTTATCAGAAGCTAATAGTTATCAAATAAAGGAAAATAAGTATTATAGATAACAAAGGAAAAGAGAAAAATATTCTATAGAAACAATCATGATGAAGGAATCCTAAGATGTAAGGTCATGCTTATGTGGTTCAATGGACAAAAACATATAAAGATTCAGAGGATCAAGAGAAAACAAAGAGGAGCGAAAAAAGATATACTGGTGCAAAGCAAGCAACGAAGGCAAACGAGAGTTGGAAGACTAAGACAATGAACATAAGGGATCTAACAAGCTTTGGAGGAAAGCACAGATAGGTCAAATTTCTTGTTGTTTTATTCCTAACAGTTTACCGACAAGATTGTGAAATCCCCTTAACCGGGTAGTCTTAACTGGGACTTAGAAGTTTTATTTTAGAAACTCATTGTAAATCCTTTAACAAGGTCAATGTTGCATAGGCAAGATAAAATCTCTTAGAAAAGTAGTCATAACAAGACTATAGGTACACTTAACCATGTATCAGTCATTCCTTACCAGGTGAGTCACTCTGAAAGTGACACTTTGTAGCCTTAATCGAAAAACTCTTTTTAGCTGTAGTGAAGAGTTGTGAATACCATCCCCACCATGATTTTCCCCTCTGACCAAGGTTTTTCGCAACACCAAAATCCTTTATGTTATGGGTGTGTGAATCATTTGATGAGTTAGAGTTATTAGCTTTATGTTATTTCAATTACAGTATATCGGTAATATAGAAAAGACTATATGTAAAAATGAACTCAAAGTATATACTCAAGATTAAAAATTTGAATTGATACTAATTTGTTAGTACTGATTTACCCCCCTCCCCCCTCTCAATACCTAATCTTTCCAATCAATAATGTGGCCAAGTGAATTAAAATTAAATGTGACGAGAAGAGAAGGGGAAGAACAACCAGTATAGTTGTGGACTTCTACGTGGGATTCTAAGTGCATGAGGTCAAACTAAATCAAGTTTAAATAATGGATTGTGAAGCCAATGTATCATGTGTATTGGTTTCCTTGTGATAAATCTATTTCTAATGAAATTAAGGTAATCTTGAGGCCGAAGGATTTGTACAAAAGGAAAATTGTGAGCCATAATTGGGAAGATTGGTATGTGTACCAAGATTACACATGTTTTAGGATCAATAGGTTTGAAGGAACCCCATACATGTTACCAAAAAAATTTCTATATAGAATATCTTATTTGGATATTGTGAGGTAGCTAAGTATCTCAAATGCTAAGCGCTTTGAAGATTTACACAAACATACCTTTTTATTGGGAACTCTCATCTTTGATGACTTCACCATTGTTTAAGCCAAAGCATGTGAGGAAATTGAGAAGACATTGATCAAGGAATTTGACCTATTTGAGCATTTCCCAAGGAAGAATTATGATCTTGAAGGTTATATTGATTCTTGTAAGAAGAAGAAAATCTTAGGAGATTACTTACATGAAGTAGTAGAGATAGAAGATATATTTAGGAACCTCAAGGATGGTGAGCCCCAAGAAGTTATTAACAAGTATAATAGGGAGTTAGATGAAAAGGTATAGTAGTTGGAACAAATGGAGTCATAAGAGGAAGCAATAGAAAATAATCCAAATGACAGAGAGGCCATTTCTAGACTGCAAGAAAAAGATTTGGATGAATAGCTAGGTAAAGATGAGTAGATTGTGACCAAATTGGAAATTTATAAAGATACTACATTGGATGAGTATTCTTATTTTATTTTAGATGATGTTTTTGTAAGGTCCAAGAAATTTGAATCTTTCTTATATAATTTTAAAGGAAACAAACTTAGGGAATCTATCCCTAACATAACCCTTGAAATGAGGTTGAACTACTAAAAAAAATCAAGGATGATATAGAGGTTGAGGTTTCTACCATGACTCCACAAAATGGTAAAAATTTATTGATAGAGGTAGGTATGACTCTATTTCCTGGCTGGCATCTTAGTGCTTCATTCATTTTTGATAGTTTACTTCATTCTAAAAACAAGGATTTCAGGTTGGACATTCAGGGTGTTAGTGATGTTTTCATTGGTTCAAGGTTTGATCAAGATGAAGATGCATTGTTGTTGTGGGCCCTATACCCACCCAAAAAGAGGCCTAAGATTATTGATGTTGATAAAGCTTTTCGGCACACGATGAAGTTTAAAGTAGGAGAAATCGATCCCATAGTCTCTGTTGATATAGGTGTGAATGTATCTAAATTCAACAAAGTACAAATGATCAGAGTGGTGAGGGAAAGGGATCAATATAAAGAAATGTATGAAGAAAGCCTTAAAGGAAGTGCACAACATGTGCCTCAGTTTCCCTCACCAAACAATTCAAAACAGAAGAAAAGATTCGATGAACTCCAAAAGGAAAATCATAGATTGGTTAAGCAAATGCAAAGTGTAAGGAATGATACCGTTGCCTTTCTGTTAAACAAAAGATTTGAGAAATTGAAAACTAATTTGGAAAACCTTTGGGAAGCATATGTAAAAAATATGGATAATGTTGTGGCTTGTAATAGGATAAAAAATACAATGGGTATGAAGTCACATGCGAAGAACTCAGAGGGGGAAGATGCAAAATAAATTCAAGAGATCAATAAAGTAATTACAAAACATGATAAGTTTGATGAAAATTTAGAAGAAGAATATGAAGAGTTCATAAATGTAATCAAACAAGGACTACCAAAATTTGTGGATAAAAAGGAAATCTTGAGGATAAAGAAAAAATGGATGGGAGAATGATGAGGTCTTCTCACTAATACCCCTTAATGCTACCCGACCTGATGGAGTAGAGTTGAAAGAGGCCACTCCACAAATGGAATTGATTCTTCATGTCAGAGATTACAGTTAGGGACATCATTCATGATGCAAGTACTTATGCCTCTGATAGATACCTGGAGCATATCAAGAAATATGGTAAGTTGCTAGGGGATTAGCTCTTGTTTCTACATCTTTTCAAATTGTTGTTTCCAAGAGTCTTTCTATTATGTTAGTTTTTAAAGTAGTTAGTTAGGATTAGTTGTGTCTCTTGGTGAAAGGGTATTCCCTTTCATGTAGAATCAAACCCTCATCTATATACAGAGGGTATTTTTCTAGATGGGGGATACAATCAAATACACAATTTTTTACACAATTCCTTTTGGTCTTGTGTCTTGACGATGCACAATTGGAAAAAAACATTACAATATTTGTATTCAGATGGATTTAATCATGTTTATTTTGACATAATTCCAGTTTCCCTTTCATTTATGATGGTATTTTTCTTAATTTATCTTAATCAATTCTCTATGATAATATATTTTTCTTAAATTCTCCAATGTGCTATCTTATGACATAATAATCTGAATTAGTTTCAGTTTGATCATCATTTTGAAGATTGTTTGTCAAGGCTTCACTTTGTCTTATTGGTATTTTATAAAGAAGTTAAAATCCATAAGACTAGAAACATATTTAAATTATGATACATATAGATACATTTTGGGTGATGGTCTTACTTGAAAAGTAAGTTGTTAAAACTATCTCACTAGATTATATGTAAGATCATTTTAAATTGAATTGATAATACCCTATAGAGGATAAAGACACTGGTCTAATATTGATTTTGAAGTGTTTTAATCAAGAATCTTCAAGGCATTTTTTAAAAATAATTACATTTATATTTTACAATTCAAAGCATTCATATAAAAAAGTCATTTATTTTAAAGCATTCTTTCAAGAGTAGTTTTAATAATGTGTTCTCACAACATTCAATTATTCAGTAGTTATTTTATTTATAATTAAATATGTCTCAAGAATTCACTTTCCATCTTGAGAGATCATTTAAGTTTTACATGCATTTTTATCTTCTATAAAAATTCCTTGAACTAGGAAGTTTGGTTAAGGTATAGACCCACCTGCCTTAGTTCCGCAAAGCCTAAAGTGCAGGGGAGGAGGACCATAATTGATCACTCCCATTTGTTGGCCAAGTTAGTTCGAGAATCCCAGAATTGAGTAGGCAAGATCATAGGATTTCCAATCTATTGATTTGGGAACCAACACCATAAATAATCATTAGGAAGAAAAAACCTATACATTGGGCTTGGAGCCCACTTAAATGCAATGCCCAAGGACAAGGATGACTTGGATTGATGTTGTCTAGGAAAAGGCCATTTACTTCATAGTTCAACATAGTCTCAGCATTGTTTAATTTTGAAGTAGATCTGGATTTTGGGAAGTTGTGAAAAATTTCAGGGAGAGAAAATGAAAGATGGGAGAAATCAAGCATAAATACATTCAGATCTTGAAATCACTAAAATGGATCTAATGTGTCCAAAAGACACCAATAATGGGTGCTAAATTTTTAGGATGACACTATGTGTGTGTGTGTGTGTACACATATATATGTGTACATATATATATATATATATATATATATAGACACACACACACACACACACACACATACACACATATATACATATACATATACATATATATATGTATGTATGTATGTACATACATACATACATATATATATGTATATGTATATGTATATATGTGTGTATGTGTGTGTGTGTGTGTGTAGTCATACGTACACACACACATGTATACATGCATGCACACACAAAGATATACATATATACATATACATGCACATGTACAAGTACAAATACATGTGTATTTGCATGTGTAAGCTATCTTGATTTAAATTGAGTTATTTAAAAGAAGGAAATGATTGGGGTTGACACTTGATTGAGGTAGGATAGTTGACATTTCAATAGTTACAATTATGTATTAATTTGATCTTTAATAAACATGACTTCAAAGTTTTTAGTATTGATTATTAATACTCAAAACTAATGAAATTTATTATATAGATTTAATAGATATCTCTTAACATATTTTACATAGGTTTTTGAAAATATAATAATTCTACTTTAGCTTAGCCATCAAGAGGTAATATATGTGTGCATTTTTTGAGGTTAACAAGCTCACATAATTTATAGTGAAAACAACCTTTGATGTTGAATTTTTTTAGCCATTTTATTTATTTCCTTATTTTAATTATACTACAATATTTATAAATTGATTTTTTTTATTATGTTATGATAAATGTCAAATCCTTGTTCCAAAACTCTCACTAATATATCATCATTAGTTGTAAAATCCTACATGTATAACACACAACGGGTTTACAAGATTTCAATGTCAAAAGTTCAAAAATTCAATACACAAATTAGAAAACTAAAAAATACATAAATTCATTTTCCAACCGATGATTTATCTTTATTTTAACTCCTATCATATCATTGACAACTGACAAACCACCAAATCCAAGCATTGTAGGAAACATGTGGGAAAAATGTGTCTGTGTAAAATGAGATTACTTTTCCGTGAAAATAATTAGCCTTCAACCAAAACTTTGTTCAAATCCTCATAAGAAGAGGATGAGGAAAAGAAACTTTATCTTCTACTCCACTTTACCAATGTACTACCTTTTAATTTCACGTAGTTTAGATCCATTTTATAACCACATGTATGTTATATTGAATAGGAGAAAGCTAACCAATCAATGCACTTTTCTTTGATTAAATAAGTTTTTCAACTATCAAATTCAGATTCATCAACCCAAACCTTCCTTTTAATGAAATGCTTGTGATACAACTACCTTCTTTCAAGACTCACTTTTTAACAACTTTCCAATCATAGTATCTACCCAATTTAGCCTCTCTCAAGGTTTACAATGTCCTTTTTTCACTTTAAGGTGTGGAATATTAAATGATATGAGGCCTTGATATTCTCCCCTAACACATGTATAGTTATTCTCACTTGAAGAATTTAAACAAAAAATATTAGACCTCTTTCATTCTCACTACTTTTTTTTTGTTAGCTTTTTAAATATCACCCATGAACTAGAGGCAACAACTAATGCATTAGTTATCATACTATTATGTGTGGATTAAACTAGGACCATAAGCTTAATTACTAATTGAGGTTGAATATTTTGTACAAGCTATGTAGATGAAGTCTTTCTAATTCTTAAAGTAGGATATGTAGGTAGGGCCATCTCAAATGGACCCTCAATTATTAGGCTTAGGTCCTAGTATTCATCGAGCAATATTTGAGGTTATCATATTTTTGATAACCATCAATAAGTAACATGTATCCCTATTATTATAGGAACTTCTTACACCATTTATAAAGAGAAAAAATTGACAAACTTCTAACCATTTTTATGAATTGCCTTGTTTTGATTATTTTATCATAAATGTCAACTCCAGATGCCAAAGCTCTAGCTAATATATCACACATAAAGTGTCAAATAACTAGGCTTAAATGGTACATGATTTCTTGTGTTGCAAATATGTAGGCTCATTCTTATTGCCAATGTATTTACTAGTTCTCATTTAGATAGTCATCTCTATTAATTTTAAATTCAAACTATTTGTATGATGCATTTATTTGACCTACCATAAAACAAGATGTGGGATGATATTTGAAGAATAGTCCCTCCTTTCTCTAGAATGGTTGTGTTCATGCATTTAAAAACTTTCTCTTGTTGGGGATTATAAATTTTGGTTCTACTCCTTTTGATTCTAGCTTTGCTATAGTAATTTTTAAATGCCAAAGATGTGGACTTGCCCCTAGTTTTTGTTCTTAAACACTTAGATTCACTTAATAGTGGTATTTTTATTAGAATTAATAATCTTTCCATGGTGTATTATTTAAATATGGATAAGCCAAGGTATCCTAATTGTAATTTTTCCTCTAGTCTAAGTGGGAGGACAACTCGTTTCTTTTATTTTATTTATTATAGAAATTAGATTTTTCCTCCTTAAAAGGATTCTCACACTTGGCACACACTTAATGTGAATGTGGCATTTATAGAACATGGAAGTTACAGTCTAACTCCATCACTCATCTCTATTTAAGAGATGCTTCTACACACACTTCATAAGGAATTTTCTCACTTCTTCTCACATTGTTGTAATGAGTTTCTTGCTCACATTCTCTCTCCTTCTCTAGGCTTTTTGCTTCATTCATATTATATTCACGAGGGGTTTTCCTTGTTTTCCCCTTTCAAAATCCTTGTCTCATTGTGTTGATCTTGGATTATCTTGATGGTTTTTGTGATTGATATTGAAGCAATCTCTCATTCTTTGAGTTTATGGTAAAATACTTCCTTTTGCTTCACTCTCTAGGATTCTTTCCTTTAGCTCTTTTTATTTTTTGTATTTTTCTTACATGGTATCATAGCTAGTTAATCCATGTTTTGATTTTTTGCATTAAGGTTTCATTCGAAGGATATCTCATTTGATTAACTTTTCTTGCAATTTTTTTAGATCTAACATTATTTTCTAACTCTCTTTAGAAGGATCTGAATTTTTTTTTCCGTTTGGATGGTTCACCGCCAAACCCCGTTTCTATTTTTTGTTTAACTAGTTTTGGGTGGCTTGCTACCAAATCTAAGGTTAATAATCTTCATTTCAATTATTATTTTTTAGATCTAACAACACCCTCTATCAGGAGACTGCAAGGGTTTGTTATTTATTCGTTTGTTCTACTCTAACATTCTTACAGGTTTTAATCTACTCGTTCTTTTTTATCAGCCCTCTACTAGTTTGATTCTTGCAGGATTAAAATAATAATAATCTCAAAATTCTTTGATATCTCAATGCATGCAGGATCGGTCGTTGTTTAACTCTCTTTTTCTATAATCTAATCTCTGTTGATATCTCTATTTTTTGTTCTTTGGTTCTGTTTATCAACATCTCTGTTTATATTTTGATTTCTTTTTGTGTTTATAACCTTCATTAGAAAAATACTAATATATTTCTATTTTTTTTTATCTCTACCCACTGTTTAAAATATATTTAATCTGTTGTTTAAAATTTATTTCCATTCTGAATCACTATATCGATATTAATTATAGAAATCAAATTGACAAGTTGGTGCAGGAGCACCTATTCATTGGATGTCTCATGGAGAGTTTTATATTTTACATTTCCTATGATATTGTTTCATTTTTATGTAATCTCCTAAAGAATATTTGCAATCCATTCAAACTATTTTGTAAGGCTATTAAAGCCATTAAAATCATAGTGATCTATAGGTCCTGAAAAAAGTCAAGTATGGTAGAACCACTCAAATATGTCCAAATAGAGTGGAATTGACGTAATTAGAGTCTTTAAGACATTTTCAGAATATTTTAAAGGTTTAAGAAAGGTTTGAGATCATTTGAATAATATTTGTAAAAGTTGTTCAAAAGTTGCCAAAATTGTAATGACAATTTTTACAACTTGGTAACAACTATTTAAAAGTTTGTTAAAAGTTGTTAATGGGTAGTTATAGGTTGGTTGGATGGTTGATTATGATTCCAAATTATATAAATTTGGTCCCCAAAACACAAAATGGTAAGTTGGAGGAGTTTTAAGAAGGATTTGGAATGGAAGAAAACTTATTTTCGATGTTACATATCTCAGCTTTCTGTTTATTTTTCCTGTAATTCTTCTGATGTTTTGATTGGTGCAAACTCATTTTAAATGATACAAACCTTTAAATTATATTTTTGGAAAGCTATATGAGTTAAATTTCATTTGGTTTTGTTTTGGTTTACTTTAATTACCTTTTAAGGAAGTTATAGCCATTTTGGTGAAGACTGGTCAGATTCTATCATAATATGAGCAGTTTTGGGAAAAATGCAATAAATTTTGTTTCATAGCTTAGATTTGGCTATAACTTAGGGAAAGTATTTTTAATTCACTTTTATTTAATTGCACTAATGGGATTGGATTCATTCTTTCATTTATGAAATTTATTAATAAATATTTGAGGGTTTCAGATTATACCCTAGTTTGAGAAATTATTTTTAAGATTGTAAAATGTTTGCATTTATTGGAATGATTGAAGGAATGTTGTAAATGTGAATCCTACGTCTGAATCAAATTGGTATCAAAGGAAATGTAAAATATAAAATTATCCATGAGACATCCAATGAATAGGTGCTCCTGCACCACAAGTTCCAATTACCATGATTAGAAGATGCATATTACATTTATTTTTCATTTCAAACATATTCTTGATATTGCTACTAGTGCATCTTATGTTCCCATGGCTACTACTCCTTAGACCGATATTGATGATTGGAATACTAAAAATGATGAGGCTTTAGGCCTGATCAACATTTCACTAAGTCTGGAATTGTATGTTTTAATTTCTCATTGTACTCACACCCATGTAGCTTGGGATATTCTCAAAAACACCTTCGACAATGCAAATGAATCTAGAAAGATTCAAATCCAAGATCAATTGGAGGATACCAAGTATATTTATTTCAAAACTATGGATGAATTTTCATTTAAGTTTGATTCTATTCAAAGTCAATTAACTAGTTTAGGAGTAAATTTAACTGATATTCATTTAATTCGTATTATTTTAAAAAAATGCCTTCCTAGACAATTCCAACAATTTATTACTAACATTCATTCTCATTTATTTATTCCTACATTAGAAGCTCAATTAAATTATCTTATCTTTCAAACTCTTTTACATCAAGAAGAAGCTAAGTTAATTTAATTTGGCACACTTAAAACCAATGAACATGCTTTCATGTCTAGATCGCATAACAATAATCATAATACTAATAACAATTATAAATCAAATCATAATAATTATAATTCTTAACATCATCTCGACATAACAATAGTCATAATAAGAGTTATCATAAATGTCCTAATAATAGGCCCCATTGTACTTATTGTGGGAAAGATGGCCATGTGTCCAACACTTATTTTAAGAAACAAAATCATGAGAAGTCTTTTACTCCTAATAATCAAACTAATCAAAAGTCTCATAATAATAACTCTTGTCAAGATTTTTTTCTTCTTTATGGTATGTTTAATCCTCACTATGATAATTCTCCTATTTGGGCTGAACCATATATGACAATGACTATTCTTTGGAAAACCCTCTAGATTACTTAATACAAAGGGATAACATTTTCTCTTCTTATGATGCATTCACGCTTGATGATTCTTTTTATTCCCCTTTTGATGATATTTTAGAATAAGAAGAGGACATTATTTCTTCCTTTCTTAATGATACTTTTCTCCTTTTGAATCTCCTAGTAGAGTTGTGTATATTTTTCAATATGAACTTCATGCTTTTTCTAAAGTTCAAGATTCTAAATATAGTGTTAATCCTATGGTTGTTGTGGAGGACAATAATTGTGACTATGTTAATGATGACAATAATGATGATGATTATAATAGCTCTACTCCTCTTGATTTTTTATATAATAATAAATCCATTACAAATATACATTTTATGACACTAATAATTATATCACTGATTATGCGACTAATTTATTTTATGATTTGTGATCTGATTTTACTTTACAAGGTTTTACTGATTCATATCTAGGAAGATATCCCAATGATGGGAGATCTACTAGCGGTTATTGCCTTACTAAAAATTCAGGTACTATTTTTTGGAGAATTAATTATGATCAATCTATGTCTCTATATTCTACTAAATATGAATATGAAGAATGTACACATGTATCTAAAGAAGCTCTCAGGAATTAAAGATTACTTGAAGATTTGGGCCCTCCTCAAAAAGAACCTACACCTTTGTATTGTAACAATCAAAGTAATACTTCCTTAGCAAAGAGTCCTATGTACCATTCAAGATCCAAGCACATATCACTCATTAATCACTTCATAAAGGAACAAGTTGAAGAGATGCAAGAGTCCCTCATCTATTGCAAGGGAAATGATCTAGCTGTTGATATCTTAAAAAAGACTCTTTCTCAAGAGAAATCTCAAAATCATTGTAAACATTTGGGTTTGATACCTATTGCTCTAATTCCCCAAGTAAAGATTAAATGGAGATTTTAGAATTAATAATATTTCCTTGATGTATTATTTGAATATGGATAAGCCAAGGTATCCTAATTTTAATTTATCCTCTAGTCCAAGTAGGAGGAAAACTCGTTTCTTTTATTTCCTTTATTAAGAAAATTAGCTTTTTCCTCCTTAAATGAATTCTTACACTTGGCACACACTTAATGTGAATGTGGCATTCATAGAACATGGGAGTTACATTCTAACTCTATCACTCATCTCTATTTAAGATATGTTTGTACACTCACTTCATAAAGAATTTTCTCACTTCTTCTCACATTGTTGTAATGAGCTTCTTGCTGACATTCTCTCTCCTTCTCTAGGCTTTTTGCATCATTCATATTATATTTACAAGTGATTTTATTTATTGTCCCCTTTCAAAATCCTTGTCTCATTGTGTTGATCTTGAAGCATCTTGATGGTTTTGGTGATTGATCTTGAAGAAATCTCTCATTCTTTGAGTTTATCGTAAAATACTTCCTTTTTCTTCACTCTCTTGGATTCTTTCCTATAGTTGTTTTTATTTTTTGTATTTTTCTTATAATTTTCAACAAAGACTTTGTATACTCATTCTAGAGTGTGTGGGTAAAGTTAAGTGTGTTTGGACTTGATGTTTTCATCCTATGTTTGCATTGGTGCACCAAATATGAGTTAATTGAGTTTTATGGGTGATTACCTTGTTGTACAACCTCATTGTAGTATGTTTCAAGGCACTATCACACCTACACATCAACTTATTTTTTAATAATATAAACCCACATCTTTTTAGAATAATCATAAATAAATGTCACAAAGTAGAATGATCCTTCAAAATAAACTATAAGGAATGACCTCCACACATGCAAATAAGGATAGTCTAGAATATAATTACTTGTATGACTATCTTTTTGTAACTTTCATCTGCATTGCCTCCCAAAGACACAATATTTGTAGAAATTAACATTTAGAGATTTAAAATTTGGAAGTAACTTATGATTATCAGTACCTTTATCCCTTTATTTCTCATATGGTCTAATCATTAATACCTAAAATAAGTAGATTCATTTTCTTCCTTAGATACCATTGTTTCATTTATTTCAATACTCTCTTCGAGATCTTGTAATCTTTGTATCGTTCATGGCTACGAATTCCCTCGGAGTATTTCAATTTTCTTTCTTGAATTCTACATTTGTAATTTGTAGAGTTTAAAACTCCCAAGGAAACTAAATTATGCTGGAGTTATATGCATGTCTTTTTTTTTATAAGTGTATGTGCATATCTTATGTATAACAATGTCTTTACAAAAAAAAAATCCAATTAATGCTTAAAAAGGAACATCAAATCCTACACACTCATTACAAAACAAAAGGCTTTGATATGAATTGTAACATATGTGGTTCATTGAAATTTGTTGCACACATTAGTATTTTTTTTAAAATGATAAAGTAATATAATATAATAACATTCAACAAGACATATTTACATGATAAAATTTTGACAAAATATGTCAAAGAAACATTCACAAGACTAAGTATCACTATTTATTTTTCTCAAAGATAAAACTACATTATTCATGTAGTTTCTATTACATATTAGTTTTTTCTGTAAAGACTTCAAAACTATATATAACATATTGCACATAATTATTATGACTAATTCTTAAAAAGCTAAACTTTTATCTAAAGGAAAAATAAAATAAAAAAATAACAAGAAACAAGAAACAAACACAAATTCACATGATAAAACCTTAAACTATATATAAATATTCTTATTTCTCAAATGCAATGCCTATATCATCTTGTAGATAATAACTATCATCAATTCAAAAAAAAATAAAAATTGCCCAACAATAATTAGGCATTTTGTTAACTTGTGGAATGAAACACTTAATTATGAGCTGTGTGTATTGAAACAAGAGCTACAAGACAGTATAGTTCCTGTGAAGTGCAGGCACGACAGGTTGATTTACGAGGAATAATGCATCAGATTAGAAAAGACAACATTATCCATAATGATACAGCTCAAATGAATTATTCTCTGCAGCCTTTGCAATTTAATCTTCATGTATTCTAGAATATGCTTTGATTTTGAAGCTGAAAGCTTTCTCTTCTAGTTTGTGCATATTTTGAAGCTGAAAACTTTCTCTTCTAGTTTGTTAATAAATTTTGCAAAAGAAACCAGTCTCTTCTAGTTTGCTAATAAATTTTGCAAAAGAAGCTAGTCTTTCTTGACATTAGATGATGCTCCATCTGTGGAAATTGAAGTATCCATCAATTCTAGAACATTTTGTATTCAAAGCGACACCTATGAATCTTGTAGAAAATTATAGAACCCATTCATCACTACTTGAAGAGTTGCGATTGCGTGTGAATACGAAATTTCATTAGTTTGTATCAACATTTACTGAAATTTTTTGTCAAATAATTGGCATGGTTGCTCTGCGTTACATTTTGCCAAATAGTTGCATGTCTTTCTTCAAACAATTTCAAAGTTAAAGTTTTAAATGGTATTTCGTTAAGCAAATGATTCGTAGCTATGTTGCCTACAAGCCATTTTGAAAATGCTTCGATGACTGTCTATATTACGTCTCAAACTTTTTATTCGTGGGGATGCCAAAAATAATTAACCTGCCAATAGAATTGTATTTGTTTGGAGACTGCCAACACCTTATCAGCAAATCCTTGCATATTCTTTTACATGTTGCATACATGTTTGTAACAACACTTGCAACAACATTTCCTTTATGGTGTAGTGAGCATTCAAAACTACTCCAAAATTCCTATTTTTGCACAGGCAGGGATAATGTTGGTAAAAGTTAAATACGTTTAGTTTTTGCAACAGCCAATTGTTTTTGCTTGAAAGCTTCAAAGGCAGGGATGACAGTTTCATGAACACTGAGAACATTAATAGTGAATTAGGTGCAGTTTGTACAAAATTCTTTGGAAACTTATAGGCTGAAGTTAGTGTAACATGATGAGACTAATATAAAATAGTATAGTCAAGTGCATAAGGGGTAGAGTTCTATGAGACACTAGAAGAATAAGTGTCAAAATAGTGCATTATAAGGGGCAGTACAAAGTTTAAAAGACAGAACACCAAAAATAGCAGCTTTGACTCTTCTTGGTTGAACAGAGGAAGCAGTGAGATCAAGTGCTAAGCGTATCTCACCACTATCATCAGCTCTTGACCGACCAAACAAGTCTTTGTCGCAGACGCCACGTCACCTGCTCTTCTAAAATCTACAGCTCACTCTGATCTACAGGGGAAGTAGAAATTTTTATGTATGTGCTTATAAATTAAATGATCAAGCGTGAAATATGGGAGCTCATTTATATATGTAAACTCACAACTTGTTTCTCAACTATATCAAAAGCCAATCCCACAAATGCATCAATCATAAACACTATACCATGTGAAGATCTGATTATACTGAATTATTAAATGGAGTCGGGTGGCAGAGTGTCCCGCACGTTGAGGAAACTGGTCAGAGCCAGTTATGCCTAAATGAAAAGTTTCTCCAGCAAGTTTCTCTTCTTTTTTTAAATCGCTGAATGCCAAAGAACGTCTATTAGTTTTAGTTTTCCTTTGTAAAGATATTGAGAAACGAGAGACAAAATATCATATTACCTCTGGTTTGAGGTGGCACAAATCTTTCTGCCATGTGGTCCAGTATTAATATTGAATATCGTACCGGTGCCAAACATTATTGGCGTCTTAATCCAAGTCGGATATTATTATTATTTTTACTGTTGGAGGACTTTTACATATTGTTTCTTTTGAGTATCACTTTCACATACGTAACATAATAAAAATAGGAGAAATCGAAGCCCAAAGTAGGTTTTCCATCGATAACCGTAGCTTAGGGTTTATTCAGAGGAATAATTCTTAGGGCCCGTTTGGCGCCTGGAATTAATTTATGCAGAATAGGCCTATTTTAGAATAAGAACCTATTCTGCAATTAATTTATGCTCAAAACGAAAGCTGGAATAAGGTTTGAACCTGTTTGGTGCACCTAGAATAAGACTGGGAATTAATTTATTCTGCGTTTGGATCCCATTATATGGAATGGGAATAAGAATTATTTTTCATTTTTTAAATTAAGTTGAACAATATTTATTTTTAAATTATCAATTTTGTTGGTGTTTTTTTTAATTAAAATGTATATATATTTCTAACTTATATATTTTTAAATTAAATATATATTATTAACTTCAAAAAATTAAGTTTATAAAAAAAAATATTTTCTTACAAATTTTAATTTTTTCAACTTTTATCAAATTTTGTTGCTCGTTTTTTTTTAATTAAAATGTATATGGGGAAAATCAAAATTCTGTATTTTCATTCGAATTATTTTTAATTAATTCACTGCAATACAATAATACAGAGAGACATAGAAGATGGAGAAATTTCACTGTGAGAAATCTTGAGTATGGTAGAAGAAAGCGTTGCAGCTAGATAACAGCATGGCCATGTGAAAGAAACGTTGAATACACACGCAGCAAGCACTAAACAAAATGATTACAATGATGGAATCACAAACTAAAATTTTAGGCAACGTTCATGATGGAATTACCGTGAAATCGTAGCAGGCGCTGAAATCATGGAGTGAAAAGCTCAGCACAACAGTGAACCTCAACAGCAAGTCGCAGACCAACAACAACCGCGAAAATGGTAGGAAAAAAACCATGTAAAAACCCTTCCGCGAAAATGGTGGGAAAAAAACCATGTAAAAACCCTTCCGTGACCCCTTCCGAACCCGACAAAACATTAAATTTGGTTCGTTGAGAGTTATTCCCGAAATAACTTATTCTGGAATAAAATGAATTCCAAGTATTTTTTGGAATAATTTTATTCCAGAATAAGCCTCGAAATGGGAATAACTTTCCCAATGCAAGAATAGGAAAATGTGCAACAAACAGCAAATAAAATTATTCCCATTTTAATTAACGCCTATTCGCCCTTTATTCCAGGCGCCAAACGGGCCCTTAGTGTGTATTTAAGTCCTGGCAGAATAGATTCCTCTTTAAAATGTACCATCAAGAAAAAGAAAAAAATGTCTTTTCTCTTTTTGATGCATTTTATAGGGACGTGGCTATTCTCCCAAAGGAATGTACTATCGTACGGATTTGAAAATCTGAAAACACTATATATTTTTGGGAAATTTTTGTGGGAAGGATAGCCAGCGCCTTTTTATAGTGGAGGCATTCCAACAGTTCAACATCTCTGACTGGAACGAACTCTTCTAGATTGCACACCCTGGAGGCCCGACGATTCTAGATCAGGTGGAATCGAAACTGGAGTTGGATCCCAAAAAGTTAGGGGCGTCCAGGCACATTCTTAGAGAGTATGGAAACATAAGGAGTGGCTATGTGCTCTTTATTATGGATGAGATGAGGAAGTCATCCAAGGAAAAGGGATATTCAACTACAGGAGAAGGGCTCGATATGGGTGTCATGTTTGGCTTCAGGCCAGGTATCACCGTGGAGACAGTTGTTCTTCAGAGTGTTCCCCTCTAGAAATAACTCCATAATGGTTTTGTGCGCGAGTATGTGGAATGAATGTAAGGGGGGTTCGGTTTGAAGAATTTAGAATGGGCATGTTATGGTCAATATGTTGCTTTGATCAACGGTTTTTTATTAGGGGTTAACATGAAACTGTCTTTGTTATTAGTAGTAGATAGGTAATTTAAGCATCAGTTTGGGTGCAAATTTTAATATTTGACCAGTCAATGCACCAATAAAAATAATGTTTATTTTTAATAATCTAAAAATATATGTTTTTGATTTATCATTGGTTATAACAACTGAGAAAAAAAATAAAACTTCTAACATCGTAACAATCAAAATAAATCTAAAGCTTTCTTAATTCCATTCTCGAAGATTCTATTGATTCCAATCCAAGTTCCTGCGTTCTTTTTGGAAAACTTGAGTAGGTCGAGCTCCAAATCCATGGTAAGCTCCATTAACAAGGAGAATTTTTAATGTGATTGTATGGTCATTTGCAATGCATTTGAGTTTAGTGATTGTATGGTCTTTTGCAATGCATTTTTAAGGAGAAATCTTGTTTGATCGGTCTAGTGTTTCTATTTCTGATCGATTTGTGCTTGTTCTTCCGGGTTGCAATCACTCCAGTGTGTTTGTGGCTTCATGCTAGACTTTATCCTATGATTCCACCTCATTTGGTTTCATCACGCGTGAGAGTTTGCAGATTCTTTTTGAGACTATCTTGTTCTTCATTATTTCAGTCAGTCTTTGTGTTTCTCGGTCGATTTTCCAATCTACTGATTTGAATTTCTGGTTGCGATCGTGCTAGATCATTGTTACGTTTGAGGCTGACATTTTTAGTATGATCGCATCTATTATTTCATTCATTGGAGATTGTTCTAGATGATTTGGATGTCGACTCATTTGTTGTAACATATTTTCTCTATTATTGGGAAATGTGAACTTTTATGGGCCGACCAATGATTGTAATGGCTATATAAGCTTATTGACTTATTCCTAAGGGAGAGATGATTTTTATTATATTATTTGGCCATAGTTTGGCTAGGATTTTGTAAGGTTTTTTCTAATCATAATCAGGCATGTATGCTTGGCATGTGAGACTGCATGTTGTAGATCGACTGTAATTGATTTTCTGATAATAAGAGAAGGTTGATCTCTCATTTCTTTCCATATTTTCTTCTTGTTTCCATTGTGTTGTGTTGGCTGCAAGGATTGGACTGGTCTCTTGTAGTTTCCTCCATCCTTGACTGCATCAAGTGGTACTATAGAAAGACTTTGCAACCTAAGGTTTGCTTGTGGGGTGGCAATTGAAAGGATCCAACCTATAGCTTCTAGGGTTTGTGAAAATGGTCCAGAGAAATGCTAGAGGTGGAGAAAGGAATGTAGATCCAGTAGTCTTAGATTTGTTGAGACAATTTTTTGCCAGATTTGAAGTAGTGGAGACTCCTAAGAGGAGACAGAAACATACAGAAGATACAAGTGATGAAGATAAATATGAACAAAATTAGAATCCAATAGTGGAAGGAGAGAACAATGAGGCACAACCCAAGTTGAATCATGAAGTGGAGCGGTTCATCCGAGCCTTGACTAATGTTAATAGGAGACCTCATTTCGATCCACCTGATCTTATCATGGCAACCTATATGTTGATGAATTAATAGATTAGATCACAAAGATAGACAAATATTTTAATTACCTTTCGTTATCCCTTTTGTTTACCCAGGTATTTTTCTTATGTTAATCCTTAGTTTGGACGTTTATTGCTTGTTGTCTTCCATGTACTTCTTGTGTGGCGTGGGGGCCTTGTGTTATCTCCTAGCTTGGGGGAGTGGACCTCAAGGTTCCATGTGGCTGGGCGGAAAATATTATACCCATCAAGTATTTTTCCTGGTTGTGATCAAGAGTTGGGATGGTCTTGCATATTCTTCTCTACAGTTTCTTGTTCATGCGGCCAAATGATTCCTATGATTCGTTGTAACTTATTATGAAGCTTCATGTTGATGTATGAATGACTATATCATCATATTGATGTATTGATGTTGTATTATAATCTCCTTGAAGAGAAAAATGTAAAATATATATGTAAATGTGGTTCGGTGATTACTTGTAATTTGTAAATGTAAACATGTATATATGATTACTTGTGAAGTAGAGGAAGAAGTGGATAAGGATGTTCGTCCTTGATTTGATCTTTTGCCTTTATAT
This sequence comes from Chamaecyparis obtusa, assembly GCA_027943335.1. NCBI lineage: Eukaryota > Viridiplantae > Streptophyta > Pinopsida > Cupressales > Cupressaceae > Chamaecyparis > Chamaecyparis obtusa. The sequence goes on from BSBK01002423.1 coordinate 18,661, forward strand.
TATCTGATTGTAATATTGAATGAATTCATTTATAATATAAGGTTGTTCATAGATCATGGTGGTTTTAATGTATTAGTTGTGTTTATTATGTGTTGCTAGTAGTGACGTCAGGGAACCTAGGAGGACCTTGTTATCTGATTGATGTTCAACATTCATGTTTCAATTATTTTAATGTATTATTAATGAGTTAATATTATATATACTTGGAATTGTGATGTTAGTTGTATTGGTTATAAAAAAAATATCTTCATTTCTTCTTAGATTTTAAGTTATCCTCCCTGGTATGGCGTTACAAGTTCATTAAGCTCAAGATGAAAAAGGTGCATAGATACAACATCTTGAATATTAATTCAATAAAATAAAGTAGGTTTTGGTAGAGAATATTGGCAGACTTACAAAGAGCTATGATTATTTCACAACTTGCTCTTCCTAAAAATAATTTCAATATATTGTTTGGGGTTTTGACTTCTTTACCAATGAGAATTTCCAAAAGATAAATATCTTCTTCACTACATGAAAAATTGTCTTTATTCATCTGACTTTGATGTTTACAAATAGAACCCCATTAAAATACCATTTCTATGGCATAGTCCAATATTTTTATATGGATAATTTATGATCTTCATTTGTAATGAACTTCAATTTTATTATTGAATTTGATGTATATCACTAAAATCTCATTATAATTTTTGTACTCATATATCATCTCCCTAGTTTTTATATAGATATTTTATGATCTTCATTTGTATGAATTTCAATTTCATTTTTTAATTTGAGTTATATCGCCAAAAACTCATTAAAAGGCTTTCTCTCTCATGTTGTATCCCAATATTTTTGTATGGATAGTTCATGATATTCATGTGTCTTAGCAGTTACAATTTCAATAATGTCAATATAGAATGACAACCCCCTTGCAATTATAGGATTGGAAAAAATAAGAATGTGTATTTTCTCTTTGTTAATGTTATCTCTCAAAAGTTGCACCCTTTTCTAAGTTGTCTAGAACTTATCTTTCTGGAGAAACATGGAAACACTCCTAGGTAGTGGGTCTTCTAAAACTTGGAGTGAATCTCCAAAGAAGGCCAGCTCCTAGCTAATAGTTCACCTAAACTAAACTAACTCTACTTCTTTCAAAGGGAAAGGGTTAGAAAGGAACATGAAATTGAAATCGAACCTATACCTGGTGATGCACCAAACTTGACATAACCATGAAACTCATAAAAATAGACACTTGTTAGGAATGATTAAGTTAAAACTGCACAACCCACTCCTATTTATCCTTCCATAAGTATTTTATAACAAGGTCCTGATACTAGACTCTTTGGAGGAACTTTACTTGGGACGCAAATTAAATAACCTGCAAGCAATATGCTTTTCTACAAAAAGGTGTCAAATATGAGACAAAATTACAAGGATAAACACATTCACTAGCAACTTGATTAGTCACTTAAATGCACATAATTAAACACATGGGAAAGAAGGAAAAGAACTTCATCACTGATTCTATGGTTGTTGTTGATGTTCATGTCCGGAATGGGTTACAAAAAAATTCCAATAGATTCAAAAAGGACTCCAAAAAGTCCCTTCAACAATGAGAAGTTTACAATTTTTATTCTTCAAAAGAAACTCCATGAAGATAGGAACAAAAAACTAACTTGGTATAATTCCCTCCAAAATCCAATTTTCAAGCCCACTAAAAGATCCCCAAAAGGCTCAAAACTAAATAAAAATTCAACCATTGGCCTTTTCTATCATGAATACTCCTCGAAATGCTCCAACTCCCCCTAAATCTTCTCAAGAATCCCCTAGATGCTCTCCAAATGTCTCTCAACTACATCCAACTCCTCCTTTACTTATTCATTAAAGAACATGTTTCCTACTACTTCAAACTGAGTCAAAAACTCCCTAGATACTTGGTCCTCCTCATAAATGCATAGTTATCCTCCTTTTGACTTCATATAAACACATGTTTTCTAACCCTTAAACACTGGAGCTTTTTAAAACACCAAAACTCATTTTCACTTGGTTCCTAGCTCATAAACAAGGCATTCTAACCCTTTGACACTAGATCCTGTCATATTTTCAAATCCACACTTGCAACCTTGGATGGGCACACTTGGAAAAATTTCAAACATTTTGAGACATCGGGACCCTCAAACAATTACCTTATCAATATTTCATGGTTAACACAAGACATAAGTCTTACAATCTAAAACATAATCTATTTTCAAACAAAATCTTGAAATTATTAACTTTTGGACAAACAGAAACATCGAGGTTAAATCCTTTGTTTGGCACTACTCCTAGTACTACTCATACAGTGACTCTTGCTACTACCATCATGTCAAATTAAAATGATTATAATTAGGATGAAAGTAACAACAATCAAAATGACCAAGAAGAACAAGCTAATCAAGGAGAGGAAGATAATCGAAGATATCGCTATGATTTCGATAGTGATGAAGATTTGATAGAACAAAATTACCAAAGATGTCAAAGGAGTAAAATATTTTAGAAAGTACTCAAAAAAACATTGGAAGAAAATAAGGAGAAATAATTTTTGGATCTAGCATCTCAGGGACTCAAATTACCAAAGGACTATGAGGTAAATCAACTTAAACAAAGAGAATTTGATACTTCCATATCTATATTAATGTGACAGTTGATCTCTATGCAAGATGAAATACAAGATTTGAAGAAAGAGAAGGAAAACATAGCAAAGCAATATTCATTAGAACATATTTGTCCTTTTCCTCTTGATAAGGATGTAAAAATGATGCCATTTCCACAACATGTCATAATTCCTAAGTACGACAAATATACTGGCAACTCAGGTCCTCGAGATCATGTAAGATAATTTTGTGCATTGAGCATGGAATTTATGCATGAACAAACCTACTTGATGAGGTTGTTTCCAAGGATCTTGGGTGGACAAGCAATGGATTGGTTTTCCAAACTACCCACAAGCATTAAAACATTCGAAGAATTGGTCAAGAAGTTTATTCAACATTACTCATACAATATACAACACATAGTGACCATGTTAGACTTGTGCAATACAAAATAGAAGAGTGGAGAATCATTCCTAACATTTCTACAATGATGGAGAAAAATATTCGCAAGATACTCAAGACAAATACCTAAGAGTAAGAAGATGGACATCTTCATTAACAATTTGGTGCCTGAAATGAATTATCCCATTCAACTTCAGGGTCCACCAAGTTTTGACAAAATGATAGATAGTGAAATCAAGATGGAAGAAGTCTTGATTAAGAAAAGAGAAATTACTATCTACAGGGAAAATAAGGACAAGTACTATTCTAACAACAATAAGGATAAGTAAAAATATGAGAATAAAAACAAGAATGTGATCAATGATAGAGTTGTGGACACACCTAATGGAAGGATGAAACCTGAGGTGTTTAATCTTTCCACAAGTCTACAAGCTAATAAGAGCTTCAATACAAAAGTGATGCCAAATACTCCTAAGGATTTTAATAAATCTAATAATCAGAACGAGCCTTGGTTATCAAGACCTAAGTGCACATTTACACCTTTGTGAGATACACTTGAGGTGGTCTTGAAATCACTTTTGGATAATAAGATTATTACAATCCCTTATTCAAATCCATGGGAACTAGAAGTGAATTTGAAATGGTGGAATGATAATGAATATTGTAATTTTCATTGCAATAAAAGACATAAGACCAATAGCTTCATGAAGCTAAGACATGTCATTCACGATTTGATTAAAGAAGGAAAGGTTAAAGTGGATGGACATCATATGAATAACAATCACAAAGCATTTCAAACCCCATTGTCTAATTATGAAAAAGGTGAATCTTCTAAAAGTAATAAAATTAATTACACATACATTGATAATGATAATGTGATTCATATGGTGGAACCATGCAAACAATCCATCAATGTGATTACTCTCAAGGGAGTACAAGATATAGCAAAATCTTCAAATGTTGTGACAAGGAGTCAAGCTAAGCTCACCCTTAAAGGAGTTTCTATGTCAAGTCAACCTGTTATAACAATGGCCCCTAAACAATTGACTTTACCTTCAAAGTTCAATTTAGTAGGCCAATTGCAACACACACTAGCACAAATTTCCATTTTGGAATTACTAAAGATCTCTTTGGTCCATCAAGATATTCTTGATCAAGCCCTGCTTACCACTAATGTACCCAAGGATTTAGATGTAGAAAGATTCCAAACTATAGTTGTGTCTTACACTTAGTCAGTTTCTAGGCAATGTTGGTCGATCATCACTTCGACCGAGTCATCATGTATAGGTTGAGTCATGAATATTGTACATTTACCGAGTAGTAGTTATTGTCGAGCAAGTCAAAGGTCACCGATTACTTCAGTATTAGCCAAGCCAGTTTATGTCGAGCTGTGTAGATATGTTAGTTTCGAGCACCAGGGTATGAAGAACAGTCAGTGTTGAGTGCCAGAAATATTAAATGTTGAGTGAGCTAGATTTGACAAATGTGTTTGTTAAGAAACAAACACTTAGGTAAACCATTTTGGCCGACATCTACATAATATTTATTGTTTGTTGAAGAAATCATGAAGTTGATTATGCCTAAGAATTGTAATCATTAATCCCTATGTAATCCATGTAACCAATTAGAATTAGGGAATGTTTAAGTGGCATAAGTAGACAATCTAGATCGTAGATTTCAATTCATGGAGTTGATCTATTTTTTATATAAGATGAGATCTGAACCCTAAAACCTAATTAAGGAGTGTAGTAAAAGAGTATGAGTAAGAAGAAGATCTCATACATGTAGAACTAAGAAGTATATTGATTATCAGATACAAAGTTTAGTGACCGAGTAGAGCAGTGAAGGACAAAAAAGGTATATATTTGATAGAGAAGATCAAATCTATATTGAAAGGAGAATATATGTTATCAGAAATATAGTGCAAACCAAAGGATCGGGTACTGAGACATTCTAACAGGTGAATCAGGGTAAATCTCTTAACAGAGTGGTTTTAGCAGACCTAAGTAAATCTCTTAACTGAGTTCTTACTTTGTTATAAGTTTAAATCCTTTTACAAGGTAGATTGTATAAGTCTTAAAGCTCGTAGTAGGATAGACCCCTCACAGGTTAGATCATCATTTTATGATCAAATTTTGTAGCCCTAATAGGCAAACTTTAATATTATAGTAGTGAAGATTTGTGGGTGTCATCCCCACCCCAATTTTACCTCTCAAGGGTTTCTGGGTAACCAAAATCATTGTGTTATGTTTCATTTTCATGGGTGATGATTAGGATGATTAGATCTATTTCAGTATTGAATTTGATGTTTTGTGTTATGCAAGTAATTTTATGTTAAAGTGGAACAATTGGTAGATATCTGATTCACCCCCCGACCCACCCCCTCTTAGTATATCACTTTCCCATAATAGATTTCCTACAGGTTGGTCATCTAAATTCACCACACTATTTATCTTTCTCTGAGGAAGATGATAAGTCCTTGAACCATCCACATAATCAACCATTGCATCTAGAGGTATTGATTCATAAACACTGAGTAAAGCATGTCTTGATAGATGGAGGCACTAGTTTCAATATATGTATATATAATCTGGTGACATAATTGGGGTTCTCTAAACACACAATTAATCCAAGAAGAAAGATAACCATCAAAGCTTACAATGAAGAAGAAAGATCCTCCAAAGGATTGGTTGTCTTACCCATCAGAGTAGGACTAGTGGAAAAAAGATATGATATATCAAGTTCTTGATCTACCACTTGCCTACAACATTCTTCTTAGAAGTTCATGGATCCATAAAATGCAGGTAGTACCTTCCACCTATCATCAATGCATAAAATTTCCTCACAATAGAGTAGAAGTAACCATTCTAGCTGATACAACGTATCCTTGCAATAATCTTAAGTAAGTGGATAGTATGATTCCTCACAACAAAGAAAGTGCTCACAAAGCAGAGACTTCTAAATAAATGGTTCTAAGGAGTTTTGGAAAGAAGATAAATATTCAAGAGGCGGGAATGGGAATATACAAAATAGATTCCTTGATGTCCATGATAGATTTACCCTTATCTCCTAGATCCCAAGGAAGACCTTCATCAAGCTTCACACCCTCCAAAGGTGATACTTTTAAAATTCATGAAGGAACAAGGATGGTGAAAGTAAACGTATCTCTAGAAGAATAAAATGAAGAAAAATCTATCTTACAATGGCTATATAAAGAATATGAACATGATAGAAATGTCAAAAATGTGGGGATAGCCCCGAACAAATTTGGAAAAGGGTATGACATCATGAAACAAATGGGTTATAAAGGAAAAGGATAGCTGATTCAAAATAAGAAAGGAATCATGGAACCAATATATATGGATTTTGGGAACCCTAGAGACAAAACCAAAGTGGGTTTTAAAAAAGAAACATCTCATCCTATAGCTGAAGATGGTCTAATATTTGACAAATCATGTGATTCAAATGATGAAGAAGATATATAAGGAAAACCAATCTCATATGAGATATTACTACTCTTGCAAGGAGATCCATTGTCAGAGCTTAGTACCAATCAGAACAAGAACCAGAGAAAGAACAACAAGAAATACATCCTAATTGGGGGCAGTTGGTTAATGTCACTCATATTCTTGACATGCCTCATTTTGAAGATCAACAAGACATACCATTATCTTTATAAACACTTTTGAAAGAAGGAGAGAATGAACAAGAAGAAAATAATGGTGAAGAAGAAGAAGAAGTACCAATGACTATAGCCCATTTCTTGGGTATCTCAGATGATAGTCATACTGATTCACATGAGTATGAGTGGGACATACTCTTTGATGCTACAATGGATATAGAGATAGATGTGGTGCATAAATACACTCCTAGAGTCCAAATTGAAGAAGGAGAAAGTTCTAATGCTAGGTCTCTAAGGTTAGACTCACATAATACTAACGTGAACTCCAATAATAATGATAATGAATTTAATAATCTTAACAACTCTTTGGAAGATAACTTGACGAAAATCATCTTGCAAGTCAATAACATTAATGATAACGAGGTGTTGTCTCTCAAAACTTATGAATCCTTGCCCTTGTTGCATCCCAGCCTTATAGGTTGGAATGAATCTACATCCATGAGCCTATTATCCTTTGATAATGACTATACTCTAGCCTTCTATCTAAACACTTGTGAACCCTTTACCTCTTCCACCAGTGAAAGGAGTGTAAAAATGACTAAGGGGGATATCAAGTTTCTCAGTCTAAAAATGAAAAAGAAAAAGAAATTTGATGGTGAAAACCACATTGTGGAAGTATCAGATTCCAAAATTGTAAAAGAAAAAGACGTATCCAATGGTGAAAACCTATCAAAGGCACAAAAGGATGAGAATCTTGATATTCTTCCAGATCATTTCCAAGAAATATCTTCATTATTAATTGATCCAACACAACTAATCAATCTTGGAACATCAAAAGCTCCTCAGATAGTCCACATCTCTCAATCTTTGTCAGAATGGGAGAAGCTACAATTCACTAATTTCTTCAAAGAAAAGTCAGATATGATTGAATTAGATATGGACCTAATAATGCATCAACTATCTATTTCTCCTAAAGTAAGGCCCGTAAAACAAAAATTGAGAAAGATGAATCCACATGTGGCATTGCTAGTAAAAGTAGAACTAGAGAAGTTGTTGAAAGTTGGATTCATAAGGCCTATTGATTATGCAGAATGGATATCTAACATAGTTCTTATCTCCAAAGTGGATTTAAATCTATAAGGGTTTGCACAGAATTCAAAGACCTAAACAAAGCTTGTCCAAATGATGATTTTCCACTTCCTAACATACATATGATCATGGACCTTACTATAGGATATGAGATGTATTCCTTAATGGACGGGTTCTTAGGTTACAACCAAATTAAAATTGCCCCTGAAGATATAGATAAAACTACATTTACATGTGCATGGGGTAAATACTATTGGAATGTCATGCCATTTGGTCTCAATAATATAGGTGCAACATACCAAAGAGCCATGACAACAATATTTCATGATATGATGCATAGAAATATGGAAGATTATGTTGATGACACATTAGCAAAATCAAAAGTTAGAACAACACATATAGAGGACCTGAGGAGAATCTTCGATAGAATGGAGCAATTTCAACTAATTAGGTTAAACCCTAAGAAATGGGCATTTGGCGTATCATAAGGAAAGTTGCTAGGCTTCATAGTTTCAGCAAAAGGAATTAAAGTTGACCCAACAAAGGTAAAAGAAATCATTGAAATGCAACCACCTAGAAATATTAGTCAAATGAGGACACTTCAAGGTGAATTGCAATCTATAAGGAGGTTTATATCTCAGTTAGCAAATAAAGTTCAACTATTCACAAAAATGATGCCTAAAGGATTCACATTCACATGGGATGAACAATGTGAGAAAAACTTGGCTCAAGTTAAACAATATTTGGCAAATCCCCCGATCTTGATGGCTCTGATTCATGGAAAATTGCTTCTATTATACATATCAGTAACAAACACATCATTAGGGGTGTTGCTAGCACAAGAGGATGAAGCTAAGAAAGAAAGGGTTATATATTATATTAGTAGAACTCTAGTCTCCTATGAGTTGAATTACTCAATGATTGAAAAGGCCTGCTTAGCAGTGGTATTCACACCTCAGAAGCTAAGACAATATATTTTGTCACATAAGGTGAAGCTAGTTGCAAAGATAGATCTACTTAAGTATTTATTGAATAAAGCACCATTCATAGGAAGACTAGCAAAGTGGGTCCTGGTATTAAGTGAGTTTGATATTGAATATGTTGACAAAAATGTC